>ONZH01010923.1:0-97519 GCA_900303285.1 Rhinella marina | reverse complement strand
CAGGAAAGTGAGATAGCTAGCTGGTAACAGATAGAAAGCGGGGTAGAGGGAAAGTGCCAGGGAGGCTAGCCTGATCTGAACACCCCAACAAGATTGCAAGTTTGGCAGAAGAGGGGATGCACTTCAGGGAGAGCACTGCTGCAGGGACACTTCCTCTGCACTCAGGGGAATATCAGCTCAGTAGCGGGGAGCAGGAGAGCAGGGCAGGCCAGACAGGTGCTGGTAGGGGAGACTCATATTAGGTAAGAGAGACATCTGTCACAAATACCGGGATCCTCGACGTGTGTTGCCTTCCAGGCGCTTGAGTTCGACACATCGCGATCGGGTTGCAGATTACTGGGAGGGCTGAGAAGATCCAGCAGTCATGGTCCATATCGGTACAATGACAAAGTTAGAGTAGGTGGAGCGTCCTTAAAAATGATTTTAGGGATTTAGGCATAAGCTTAGGGCAAAGGACCTGAAAGGTAGTGTTTTCGAAATACTGCCTGTACCACGAGCCACACAGAAAGGCAGCGGGAGATTAGGGAGGTAAACAAGTGGCTCAAGAACTGGTGTAGGAAGGAGGGGTTTGGGTTCCTGGAGAACTGGGCCGACTTCTCTGTCGGCTACAGGCTCTACGTAGGGATGGCTGCACCTTCAATGGGGAAGGGGCAGCTGTTTTTGGGGGAGAAGATGGCTAGAAGGCTGGAGGAGTGTTTAAACTAGGGACTGGGGGGGAGGGTAACTATTATAGAAGGGGAAGATAGTGCAGATAGAGACCTGGGCAAGGTAATGGAACTGGGGGAGGAATGGAAGGAGGAACTAGAACAGATCAGAAGGAAAGGTGTAGGGGAAAAAATATACATAAACCTCTTAATTGTATGTACACTAATGCCAGAAGCCTGACTAATAAAACTGGTGAACTGGAATTAGTGATGTGTGAGGAGGACTATGACATAGTGGGAGTAACTGAGACATGGCTGGATGATAGCTATGACTGGGCAGTTAACGTACAGGGTTACAGTCTGTTTAGAAAGGATCGCCAAAACCGGAGAGGGGGAGGGGTCTGCCTTTATGTAAAGTCCTGTCTAAAGCCCACACTGCGGGAAGATATAAGTGAGGGACATGAAGATGTGGAGTCACTGTGGGTAGAAATAAATGGAGCCAAAAACAATAATAAAATACTAATAGGATTTATTAATATACCAGAGTCCACAGAAAATCTACTTCTAAACGAAATAGACGAGGCGGCAAATCATAATGAGGTCGTTATTATGGGGAACTTCAACTACCCAGATATAGACTGGGAAACTGAAAGCCTGTATATCTCAATACAAGGGAAGCAGGTTCTTGGCAATAACCAAAGACAATTACCTCCAACCTGAGTTCAGCGGACCCGACTAGAGGAACGGTAATACTTGACTTAGTATTAACCAACAGACCTGACAGAACAACAGGTTGGGGGACACCTGGGAAAATGTGATCATAATATAATAACCTTCAAAAGACTGTTTCTTCAGGGAGGAACAAAAATACCAAACTTTAAAAAAGTGAAATTTAGCCAACTAAGAGAGGCCATAGGCCTAACTAAATAAAAATACAGCCACAAAAGGGAATATTTTTTAAAAGCATCCTAATATCTAATTGTGAGAGGTACATACCTTATGGGAATAAAAGGTTAAGGAGCAAGAATAAACCAATGTAGATAAATAGAACTGCAAAGAAAGCAATAAATGACAAAAAGAAAGCATTTAAATCACCCGCTTTCTAGGGTGGCGAGGAAGCATTGAAAAACTATAAGGAAAAAAATAGAATATGTAAAAGACAAATAAAAGCAGCCAAACTAGAGACCGAGAGATTAATTGCCAAAGAGAGTAAAACTAACCCAATTACATACATGGTAAAAAGTATAAATCCGAAGGTGTTGGCCCCTTACAGAGTAATGAGGGGGGAGATGCATAGAGCGATGAGGAGAAAGCAAAGTTACTAAATATTTTTTTCTCTACTGTATTCACTGAGGAAAATAAACTGTCAGATGAAATGCAGAATATAAAAGTAAATTCGCCATTAAAAGTGCCCTGACTGACCCAGGAAGAAGTACAACGGCGTCTTAAAAAGATTGAAATAGACAAATCGCCAGGACCGGATGGTATACACCTCCGTATCCTAAGAAAATTAAATAATGTCATAGCCAGACCCTTATTTCTGACATTTAAGGACTCTATACTGACAGGGAGTGTTCCAAAGGATTGGCACATAGCAAATGTGCCAATATTCAAAAAGGGTCCAAAAACAGAGCCCGGGATGTATAGGCCAGTAAGCTTAACATCTGTTGTGGGTAAACTGTTTGAAGGTTTTCTAAGAGATGCTATCTTGGAGTACCTCAATGAAAATAAGCAAATAACTCCATATCAGAATGGCTTCATGAGGGATCGGTCATGTCAAACCAATTTAATCAGTTTCTATGAGGAGGTAAGATCTAGACTTAACCGTGGTGAATCAAAACTTTCTTCATGTTCGTTTTCTATGGGGTATATCTGGACTTCTCTAAAACATTTAACACTGTACCGCATAAAAGGTTAGTATATAAAATGAGAATGCTTGGCCTGGGAGAAAATGTCTGTATGTGGGTAAGTAACTGGCTCAGTGATAGAAAACAGAGGGTGGTTATTAATGGCACATACTCAGATTGGGTCACTGTCACTAGTGGGGTACCACAGGGGTCAGTATTGGGCCCTATTCTCTTCAATATATTTATTAATGATCTTGTAGAAGGCTTGCACAGTAAAA
Organism: Rhinella marina; assembly: GCA_900303285.1. Classification (NCBI taxonomy): domain Eukaryota; kingdom Metazoa; phylum Chordata; class Amphibia; order Anura; family Bufonidae; genus Rhinella; species Rhinella marina. The sequence goes on along the minus strand of ONZH01010923.1, from coordinate 94,750 downwards.
TATCAATTTTTGAGGATGACACTAAACTGTGTAAAGTAATTAACACAGAAGAAGACAGTACACTGCTACAGATGTCTCTGGATAGACTGGAGGCTTGGGCAGAGAAGTGGCAGATGAGGTTTAACACTGAGAAATGTAAGGTTATGCACATGGAAACGAATAATGCAACTCACCAGTACATACTAAATGGGTAACTCTGACATGGAAAAGGACCTAGGAATTTTAGTAAACAGCAAACTAAGCTGTAGAAACCAGTGTCAGACAGCTGCTGCCAAAGCCAATAAGATAATGGGTTGCATCAAAAGGGGCATAGATTCCCTTGATGAGAACATAGTCCTGCCACTTTACAAATCACTAGTCAGACCACACATGGAGTACTGTGTACAGTTCTGGGCTCCTGTGAACAAGGCAGACATAGCAGGGCTGGAGAGGATTCAGAGGAGGGCAACTAAAGTAATAACTGGAATGGGTGGACTACAGTACCCAGAAAGATTATCAAAATTAGGGTTATTCACTTTAGAAAAAAGACAACTGAGGGGAGATGTAATAACTATGTATAAATATATCAGAGGTCAGTACGGAGATCTCTCCCATGATCTATTTATCCCCAGGACCGTGACTGTGACTAGGGGACATTTTGTGCATCTGGAGGAAAGAAGGTTTGTACACAAACATAGAAGAGGATTCTTTACTGTAAGAGCAGTAAGACTATGGAACTCTCTGCCTGAGGAGGTGGTGATGGTAAGTTCACTAAAAGAGTTCAAGGGTGGCCTGGATGTATTTCTGGAGGGTAATGATATTACAGGTTATAGTTACTAGAGAGGGGTCGTTGATCCAGGGAGTTATTCTGATTGCCTGATTGGAGTCGGGAAGGAATTTTTTCCCCTAAAGTGGGGAAAATTGTCTTCTACCTCACAGGGTTTTTTTGCCTTCCTCTGGATCAACTTGTAGGAAAACAGGCTGAACTGGATGGACAGATGTCTTTTTTCGGCCTTATAAACTATGTTACTATGCTATAATCCAGTCAGAACAATTGGAAGAAAGTCAGAAAAGTGAAAGTAAAACCTTATAATCAGCAAGTCATGCTGAACCTCTTTAAATTGAAAAGTGAAAACACTTTGTAGCCAGTGCAGTACCCCAGTATCAGGGGTATCTACAATTGTTTGGTAATGTACTGTACTGTAATGTTTTGTTATACACTGCTATGTAATATGACACACCTAGTATGCTTAAGCATGAGACAGGCATAGTCAGAGTTAACTATCCTGGCCCAGCCCTCTCTGGAGCTTAGGTTGTGGACTGGCCCCTCCCACTAGTTCCAGGATAAGATTCTACTTGAGGATAGGCCTGGAGGAATCAGGAGAAAACAGCATGTGCTCCTCTTCTCAGGCATTCAGCTTTAAAGCTTCTGGAGGCTAATAGATCATTGTGTGCCCTCTGCTATCATGACAGAGAGAGAGAGAGAGAGAGTATTATGAAGAATTTTCATGACGACAGCATGAGAGTCAGCAAGGTAACCAGTGTGGAGCATTACAGACAGTGTTTCAAGGGCTTCAACATTTTAATCAACAAGGTGATCGGTGTGTAGCATTTTCAGGCCTTTCTACAGTGGAGGGATAATGAGTTAAGACACTCTGCACACTTCAGGTATGATTTGGCTAGTCATATTATTTAAAACGCACACCACAATGCAAATTGTGGACATTGTGACAAATTACAGTTGCTAGCCAGAGATTCCAATATTACAGACTGTAGCAAGATGAAGCGTGATCAGAGTGCCAGAGTGCCAGTGCTGCAAACTACTGGCTTAGCTCTTGCTTGGATATATGGGGAGAATTTGCAGATAATTGCTGGATGTACTACAACGCAACTCCTATTTGGTGCACAGTAAAGAGAGACATTTGTTAAGTTCATTCTAGCCTGCCTTGCATCCACATGGACATTTAACATCAAGGACACCCCCAAACTACCATCAGGTAGGAACCCTAGCTACAGGGAGTGTCCTGCAGGAACACAGGATATGCCCCTTCACTGCACCGACCCCAGAGAGAAAAGACCTAAGGTAGTACACCATGACATATCATCAGCACGGCCACTACCTTTCCCATCCTTTGCTCTGACTCCTCGGGAGCTCACTAGTTCTGTGACTTGTATTTGTACAGTATGATCTATTATAAAGGGGTGCCCTCACATCCGTGGAAATGAATGGATTTATCATAGGTTTAGAAAATGAACATGAAGAAAGTTTTGCTTAGGTATCTCTATAAGAAAACTACAGTGGAGACTATGCGATCGATCTGGAGAACAGCATATAGCGCTAATATACTATAATGATGGTGTACTCCACCTGCAGGAAAGAAAATGGAATATTATTAGTCTCTTAATCAGTTTTTCTTCCTCTGCCTCTTGACTTCTGATTATTAATTATGTTATGAAGACCTAATAGTCATTTGCCAAGAAAACTAATTTAAATGTGCATCACAGTTGAGATGGTGTATGGTAAACTGCAAGATTAGTCTGTGACACTCTTATGTCTTTCTAAGGCCATGTGCACACAGTGTGTATTACATTTAGAGAATACACAGTGTAATGCAGTACCAGCTAAACAGATGAAATTTTCAAAATTTGAATCTGCCCAGTGTGGAAATTCTCCATGTGGAAATTGACCTGTGGTCTGGATTTTGAAATCCACAGCATGTCCATTGTTTGGCCGTGTTTCAGTGCAACTTTCATCCTTTGCAAAAGGTGAGATCTGGGGCAAATTTGCATTAAAAGTTCACATATAACTTGTGGATTTTGGTGCAGATTTGGTGCAGAAATGCAGCTAAAGCCACTCAAAAATCCAATCTACATAAAGTACACTTCTGTATGCATATACCCTAAAAGTGTTAATATACCATCAATAGTTTTCAGTAGTGTTGAGTGAATCAAAGTTAACAAAGTGGACTTCAATCTGAATTTCAGGAAAAATTTCTTGTTTTGTTGCAAAGCCAAATTTCCTTGTGCTTCGTTGTAACGAATTGATTTTCCTTGAAATAGTGGTAAAAATAAAAAAAATCATACCTTATTCATTTGAGCATAAAGAGGCTGCCACGGCCATCTTGGTGAAGTTCCTGTGCAAAGGCTCACGTGCAGTGACATATGACTTTCCCATAACAGCCGATGATGTCATCACACGCCACACAAGATTTTGCACTGGATCTTCAAACAAGATGGCCGCGGTGACCTCTTCGTGCTCAAATGGATTACGTAAGTACAATTTCATTTTTTATTTTTTAGTTTTTTTTCAGGAGCAACCCCTAAAATGCTTTAATATTGATCTCAGATGCCGCGATTAGCGATAAATGTGATATCTGAGGGGTTCAATGACGGGGGCGGTGCAATTGTTCTTCTACCTGCTACTTTGTCACCAACCAGCAGAATTCTGATGTGGCTACTACTAGGAGTTCTACGGTACCTGATGCAGCTAGTCTGATGAGTGTGGTTCCAGGTGCATTAAATAATTATGACTTGGCTGCTGGAGGTTCTGAGTCCTGTCAGTCATTGGCTTCTCGTCTCAGAGTCTGCCCTCAGGCCTTAAGTAGCTGTGAGAATCACTGAAACTTGCTAGTGCTTGATTGTCTGTTCTCAGCTTCACACAAGCGGTCGTTTGTATTTTGTATCAGGACTTTAATTTTTGGACTGTGACCTCGACCCCATTTTTGGATTCTCCTCTGGCTCTGACGAGATCTCGTTACTGACTTGGACCGCTTGACCTGTTTATTGCCTGCCGATTTTTGTGTACCTTTGTGTTTATAGTTCGTCTTTCTGTTATCTCTGCTTTTCCCTTCTTTATCTTATTCTGTGCACCGCAGATAGAAAGGGACTGTCATCGTGGTTGCCGTTTAGTTGCCTAGGACTAAAAGACAATAGGAAGGGAAAGAGGTGGGTACAGCTCAGGGTCTCGCCTTTCTTTACCTGTCCTGACATACTTACAAAAAAAAGTGACTTTGTCACGAAGCAAATTTTTTTTGTAAAATTCCGGCGAAGCATCTGAATCGAATTTTGAAGAACTTCGCTCATCTCTACTTTTTGGCCAAACACTGGTTGGTTGTCTGCCAACTGTCTTTCCCCCATAAATGCACGTGCTTGGTTCATCAGAGTGTGTGGGTGTTTTTCAATGAGATGAGAGGCAAGAAGAATCAGGTGCTGGAGTTCAAATTGCCATCATCTCCATCCAAAATCTATCTCACTCCTGGCCATCATCTGTCAATGAGAGAGTTAGAAGTTCCTAATACATGTTAGACTAGTGGCTGGTCCAGCCAACAACTGTGGGTTCAGCCAACAATAGTATAATGTGAATAAGATCAGGCAGCTGAAATACTGCAAATGGTGCCTATAAACCCAGTAGAAGAAGCAGTGAATATAGTGAAATCAGTTTTATTCACCCATGTTCACTATATTTAAACAAACACCATAAAATCCTGCAGTTTTCACACAGGCCACTAACCCTCATAATAGACGCCACTTCTTGGTCTATACAGATCCTTTACTGCAGTTATCTGCGTATCTGTTATTCTAATCCTACCTGTAATGATATCACTTCTGTGTATAGATAAGGCAGGATCCACCATTCACAATAGGTGATTGTCAAAGCTTATCTATTCTTTCCTTGTACAATGACCTCTGCACAGGTCATAGAGCCTAGAAAACTGTACCATCGAAGTCAATGTGGTCTCCTCCTGACCATTGTGTCTATAGACCATGGGGCTGCCGTAAAGCAATTTTCTTAATGTTTTTGAAATGCTGCTAAGAACAGCTCAGGCAAGATGGCCGCCCCCATAATCAGAAAATAAAGACAGATTTGAAAAAAGGAGTTGTGTCACCATCTGATTATAAATGGCAGCTACAATTTTTGGTGACTCATTTCCTTTCAGGAGTCCCGGCTATCAGACCATCACCAGTCAATAAGTAATGTCATATCCTGATTGTTATACCACCAGTTTAAGAGATCATAGATTTTTAACCCCGAAATTTGGCCACTCTTGTATATGGTTGTGTGTGTTATTGCAGCTCACTTCAACAGGACTGGGCAGTAATACCAGGATGAAGTATTTTGTGTATAATATGGAATTTATGATGCCTACTTTTCATCTCCATCTTAATTATAATCAGAATTTCTTTGTGAGGTTGCAATGCAGTTATAAAATGTATCCTCTTCCTAAGTAGAATCCACTGAGTAAACATGTTATATCCTTGATGGGTAATAACTTCATGATCATGATAAATTGCTATAGAACATGGCTCAGTTTTACCACCTGCATTTCAGACTGTACTTGCCAAAATATTTCAGCTTTTTTTCTAAATTGATCTAATCTTGTTTAGCAATGGATATACTGTAGAAATATCACAGTGGATTGCCTCGCTTTTCTGTTAGAGAATAAATTGCATTAGTTAAGCCAGGGAAAATGTCAGATGTTGTCATCGTTAGCTTGCCGAAGCATGTGCTGTATATGGCCCATCAATGTATTTTAATATTACTACATCACTACCATTTTGATAAAGTTCATTGCTCCCTGTGTACTGTTATACATTGATATTCTTACACAATACAACATGAATTTGGTCTCGGTGAATATGCAGTATTTTCTTTAATTCTCTCTTCCTCCCCTATGAATCCCATACAAAATATGCAAATTTTGCTAATTATCTGAGGACCTGTCAACAAGATCAACCTATTAGGAACTTACCTGCCAGTGCAATGTTTTAGTAAGGTCAATATACTGATAAACCTAGCCACAGCTGCTTAAACTCTCTGTGAGTTTGGACACCGAGCCAATCAGGTCTCATCTCAGGCTGGGGATTTAAGACTGGCATTTGCTCTCTGTCTTTGCCTGTGATTTTGTTCCTGGCTCTTATTAGTTCTGTGTGCTCAAAACTGTGCTGCATTTCTGTTAGATCTTCTTGTGTATTAATTTGTCTGTACTTGTACAGACTTGGCTTGTCCCTGGATTAACCCCTACTGATCTATCTACAATAGAAGCCAAATCTACTGATTTGGTTTCTATTGTCTCTCTTTGTGAACTGACTTTGACTTGCCTCTGGAATAAACCCCTACCCATTGATTTGGATCCTGCTGACTTTCCTGAATTAGACTCTGGCTTGTACGTCTCTCCTGATACTCCTTAGCATCTGACATGTCTGCTACCTGTGAGATTTTCCCATTTTTCTACACTACAGATGTAACCTGGTCCCTACCAGACATATCCAACCAGTCTCACTGAGGGCTCTGGTGAACACCTGGGGTAGGCTTAGATCTACTACCTGAAGGGGTTAATCAAGATAGGTAACAGATCTACAGTTTTCTGGTGGTGGTCCCAGACAGTGACCTTGTTTTCTCCCTCATAATTTTTCTATTAAAGGGGTTCTCCGGGAATTAAGAAAATGTAAATACTTAAATATTATTTTATGATAAATATATTCACAAATACCTTTCATTAGTTATAATGGCTCGTTTTGTCTAGGGAGCAAACATTAGGAAAAAATAAAATGGGCGCCGTCCTATTAGTACAAATAAAACCTGTCCTAATGACACAGCAGGACATGTTACTTCACAATACTGAGGTAAAGAGCTGCCTCATCCTCCTCTCTGCTCTGCTTGTCAGGGTTAATGATCCTGATTACAGGTGAATCTCTGTGGGAATGGAGAAGATGAGGAGACATGAGAGGAGGGTGAGTTGTGGCTAATGCGCAGAAGCACTTGTATGTAGTCTCCATTACCAAAGCCCCACATTACCCCAGTCTGTCCTGTCTGTCCTATCTGTACTTCATGTCTCCTCATGAACTCCATTCCAACAGAGATTTAGCTAAAGTTCTTATCTGTATTCAGGATCATAATCCCTGACAAATAGAGAGGAGGACAAGGCATCTCTTTACTTCAGTGTTGTGAAGTAACTTGTCCTCCTGTGTGATTAGGACAGGTTTTGTGTGAACTAATAGGACGGCAGCCATTTTGTTTCTCCTGATGATTGCTCCCCAAACAAAACGAGCCGTTATAACTAATGAAAGGAATTTGGGAATATATTTATTATGAAGTAAGTATTTTCATTTTCTTAATTCCCGGAGAACCCCTTTAAATTGATCCTGATAATTGACATGTTTTCTTTATTTTCCAATCATGTGTTGTTGAGATGTCTTAATTTTAATTAATATACTAATTAGCACTTCAGTGCACCAAAGGGTGTGACCTAGCCTCTAGGTTCACCATAAAGCCTCTAATTTCCTTACTTGGCCATACCCCATTCCCTTGAATGACAGAGCCAGGCATCATCATTGTGCTCTGTCCTGGCCCTGTCACCCTGCACATGCGCCATAGATTCTGTAATCAATGCATGCACAGTACATCTCCTTTGGGGTTCCCCACTGCTGAGATAATCTTGCCAAATGTATATAGTTTTGCTTTACAGACCATATAAAACGCACATGCATCTGTTAGGGCATACATGGGGTCATTTATTAATCTGTAATATGCATATATTAAGTGTATTTCAGATGCAGATTGCGGCGCAATGGTTAGTTGTGCCGCAATCTGCGACTTTTCCCCACTCAGGCCACATCTAAAAAAGTGGGTGGGAAAGGGGGTGGGTTGCAGACCCATCTCATTCATCATTTTCTATGCCTTCAAAGCTTGCTTTCAGTTAGCAGTGGCACTGGCTACGCCAAAGTTATGTAGAGGCTGGCACCTCTGCATAACTTCAGCAATCCACCGCCAGTGCAGGGGCTTTATTAAGACCTGTGTTTTAATTAATATATAACTCCCATAGTATCTAAGGTATAGTCACTAATACTAGACAGCCATGGAGACCTTTATTAGCCCAGGGCTATTAGTATTTTAACATCACCCTGGTGATTGTGATCCCTGGTCTATTGGGCACATAACAAATGAAGTTGTTCCCTTGGTCCACACTGTGACCAGTATTGCTCACAGTAGATTAGGGGTTAAATGACTGGCATCTCATTTTTGCCAATCCCAGCCCTTACTATATTAAAGTGGTTATTTCATGATTAATGTAAATATCTAAATATGATATTATATAGTACATGACAGTCTCTTTCTAGAACCAGCCCCGTACCTTACATTGATCTAGAGATCTCCCCATCCCTTGCTTTGTTTGCGCTGCTACATTTATTTCAGACTTGCAGCTCAGGGTATGTGTCCTTTCTCAGGGGTTGTGTCCTTTCTACTGCAGCTATTGGCAGTTGAAGGATGGAACTGAGCGTGTACTTTCATCACAGTGAGAAGGACAGAGAAGTTAGAAAAAGAGCAAACAGCAGGTGGCGCTATATGTGAGATTTCAGTGAATAACTCAGTGGCTATACCAAATTTTTAATTAGGTGCAATTACAAAAGTATTCAGATCTTGGATGTGCTGACTGACCCCCAGTTTTTCTTGCAGTTTAGGTGGAGGCGTGGCTGACTCCACCACCATTTCGGTTGTGCACTCCTAACTTACCTGTTTGCCTTACAGGCTGATTTTAATTAGTGCTAGCATAAAGCTGTGTCCTGCTCTCCCTATATGCATTGGAGACCAATTGGCACCAGGAGAGGTGTAATACAGAGTGGGCTCAGCATTATATGGAACCTGCATTTCCTGAGCGTAACAGAGGTCAGTGTGGCACCAAGGAGGTATCATATTGTGTGGGCTCGGCATGTATGTGGAGCCTGCATTCCCTGAAATCAGTGGAGGCCATTTTGGCACCATAAGAGGTACAATATAATGTCGGCTTAGCATGCATGTGGAGCCTGCATCCTCTGTAGTTAATGGAGGCTGCTATGGCACCTAGTGACTATGGCGCTTAGTGTTAGTTTCCAGTCTTAAAGAGATCGCCTTGATGTAGGGCAGACGGGCAGATAATTTTTGTACAAAATTATTTGCCAAGAATCAAACATTTACAATGTAGCGCTAGTATCGTGTGGATAGTGAGTATGGCAGTATTATATGTACTCAATCTATTGTCTGTGTTTGCAGAGTGCTGTTGCATTTTTTATGTTTTATGCTACATTTATTTCAGACTGGCAGCTCAGGGAATGTGTCCTTTCTCAGGGGGTGTGTCCTTTCTACTGCAGCTAGTGGCAGTTGAAGGATGGAACTGAGCATGTACTTTCATCACAGTGAGAAGGACAGAGAAGTTAGAAAAAGAGCAAACAGCAGGTGGCGCTATACAGCGAGATTTCAGTGAATAACTCAGTGGCTATACCAAATTTTAGCATTTTTAATTAGGTGCAATTACAAAAGTATTCAGATCAAGCTGCTGATTTAAAGAAAAATGTAGAATATTTTTAGTGAGACAACCCCTTTAGTGTTACTCACGCATAAGGGATAAGCATTTTATCAGAGGGGATCCAACCACTGGCGCTCCAGCAGATCACAAGAAAGGTGCAGCAGACACCATGTGCAGTGCCATTCCATTCAACTCTGTGGTACTGCTGAAGATACCCAAGGGCATGTACTTGGCTATCTTTGGCAGTCCTCCAATGAAGCTTTTTGTCCAGCTGAATCCCAGGACTAATGCCGGACATAGGCCGGATGCCCGTTGGTTCCCATTATAGCCAATGGGCTTCGGTTGAGAAAGGTAGTATCCGGCAATGCCAGATATGATGAACTCCAGCAGGCTGGATCATTTTTGGTCAGTGTGAAACTAACCTAAATTTACACTTTTAGACAGTGTTATTAAATCCGTCCCACTGTGATCAGGTTATCGTCTAGTAACCTTCTAACTAAAGGGACTATAAACTGCAGAAAACCCATGTAAATTAAGGAACGGCTCACCTGGTAATATTGCTTGGGTGACATGAAGAGACAGAATCACAGATTTTTTTTTTTAGTTAACTCAGCAGATTGCGCTCAACATAAACATGATCTGCTCTTGTATGCTTGTCACATGTTGTCATTTGTCTTGGAAATCCCTCAAGATAAAGAAAAAAAAACAAATATATAAATAATTGAAAGAAACTCATTAAATATTTAAAAATTGGCATATGTCTCCAAGCTGCTGCGGTACAGCACCCACTGAAGTGTTACAGCTGCAGTGCCATGAAACGTATACACGCTGTATCAGAATCATTTCTCACTTCACGTTTTTCGATTATTGGCACAGGTGACAAGTAACAACAAATAAATGTATTTCAGGAGTGTAATAGGCAGACGTCTTAGGAAGAGCGTTAGAATTTATAGCAATTATTTACTGTCATCCTTATATAGTAAATAGAGCATAATGATCTACTGTGATGCTAGAAATGTTCATAAAAACGTGATCAGATCTGCATGGATATCAAAGAAAAAGTCAAAATATGTGCAGCAAGTAAGTCAGAATCAGAGAGACCTCTGTCTCCATGGCTACAGACAACAAACAAACCCAGTGTAGTCTGATCTCATAGTCATACCTGTCTCTATGGCTACAGACAACAAGCAAACCCAGTGTAGTCTGATCTTGTAGTTGTACTACATTCTATCTGTCTAACGTACCAAATGTAAGTAAGAAGTCCAGGGGCGGACTGGGAACTCAAAGTGGCTGTTGAAAAAAAAAAAACTAAAAGTGGCCCCAAGTTGTAGGAGAGTCCAAATTGACAGAAGGTGGCACAACACAAGCCACAAGGAAACAGGGACAACACAAGTAGGCGGGGCCAGCAAATCCACAGCACCAAATACTGCCCCAGCAAAACCAAATACCACAGTGCAGCATAAAATACTGCATTATCACCATACTGAGGATGGTGATACAGTTGAATTAAGGAAGCCACCTTCAGCTGCTGGAAAGGTGCATATGTATCTGGTTCTCCTAAAAAAAGTTGAGGGTGAACCATTCCTTTAAAGAAAATACAAATGATAATGGTGGTCATTCACTAAATCCCGGTGTTTTATACCGGTCTGTGAGATCCCCGACACTGCTGGAGGATGTGCCTAATTTATGATGAGGCTCAGGCAGGGGCGGATTGGGAACTTAAAGTGATCCTGGAAAAAAACTTGGCCCAATGTTGTAGGTGGGTCCTAATTAACAGAAAATGGGACAAACACAAGTAAGGAGGGACAACAGCAGAACCAAATACCACAGAGCAACACAAATACTGCTGCACCAACCACACTATTCAACTGTATCACCGTCATGAGGATGGTAATACAGTTGCATTCAGGAGGGAACCTGTGGCCTTTGAATATCAGATCATTATGTACCTGGCCTGCGGCCATTAAGAGGGCATGAGTGGCCTCCTGGGCATCGGCCCATCTGGAAATTTCCCTGTAGGGTCTAAGGCCAATCCGCTCCTGGGCTCAGGCATGTGTGTGCCCAGTCTCAAATCGACATTACTAGTGATTTACACCAGTAAATGATAGTAAATGTTTCGGGCTGATGGCCTCAACCACATCACACCCTACCACGCTCCACCTCACCACTCCCCCTTTTCAGACCGCGGCAAGGCTAGTGTACAAATGCCACGTGCAACGAAATTTAGGAGCAGTGGCATTCAAAATATAGCAAACCTTGGGCTTGCAATTTTTTATGACATTTTCTGGCATACAGGGGCATAGTAAATGGCCCCCAATATTTTCTGTTTTTTAATTATTTTGTACGGTAGCTTACTTTTTCTATAGCATGCAGAATGAGATATATTTCTCAGGCCACAGGATATGGAGAGTACTCGGCAACCTTTTTTTATATTGACTGTAGCTGAACCCCGTAATCCATGCCAGTGTATGCGAAATAAACTTGACAGGGTTAGTCTGAGGTCAATTTACTCATAAATCAAAGGCAAAAGAAAAGCTTATACTATGGATAAAATCAGGGATTTACTTAGACAGTAGTATTAACATTACAAAAGAAGTATTTTATCAGCTTTCGCATGGGATCTGTTTATCTCTGGTTTCTCAAAGAATGACATAATAAGGTTAAATGGATGCTGTGCACCAAAGAGCTAATGCACAGCTTGCTACTGGGTGTGCACTTTCCAGTGTGGATTAATTAGGTTAATTGTTCATGTTTTTAATAGTTGCTTGTAGGATTAAAAGGGTGACAGCAAAAAGCGAACTGTAAATCTCCTCAGATCTTCATAGATTCCCATCTGCAGGGCGCTGAGTCAATGCTTTCTTGCACTTTCTGAAAGGCATACATATACATAGGGGGGCATTTATTGAAGCTTTTACGCCACTATTGTGACGTAAAAAAGTCACTTTTTTTTAGCTTTTTACCACTTTTCTGAAGTTTAGAGGGGTGGGGTTTAGCAGGAGGGGAAGGGCTTTCCACCCCTACCATATTTACTATAACTTGTGGCGTAAGTTATAGCTGAAGTCTACACCAGCTCCCGGTGCACAGTGTGCCAGAGATGCGACTAACGACATTTGTCTCTTAATAAATTGGACACATCTTGCTCCAGCACAGAGGGATCAAATCTGGCATATGGGAACACCAGTCTAAATAAATGGTCCCCATAGAGTTCATGGAGTGGAGAATATGTTGGATACTATTTTAACCCCTCCCTGACATGGCAAGCCATAATTTTTTATTTTTCCGTTAACATAGCTGTACAAGGGCCTGCTTTTAGTGCCACAAGTTTGCCTATGCCAGATATGGTATACTCAGGCAAGCTGTTTCTCTGCCTAAGGCTACTTTCTCACTAGTGGCAGGGGTGTCCGGCAGGTAAACAGTCTGCAGAATCCGTGCTGCTGCTAGTGCACGTCTGCGGCTGGAACTACGCTCCGTCCTCATTCAGTAATGGTAGCCGGCCGGAGTTCCGGCCGCAGCACGGCGAAACATGCCGAGAGGCGGCCGGACTAAAATTACGACATGTAACAGGAATTCTGGCTCGCCCCCATTATAGTGAATGGGGACGGAGTGTAGTTCCGGCCACAGACGTGCACTAGTGGCAGCACAAATCTGTCTGGCTGTTTACCCGCTGGAACAGCCTGCCGGACACCCCTGCCGCTAGTGTGAAAGTAGCCTTAGCCTTCAAGAGGTATTCCGGTTTTAATGATTACATTTATTTATGTAGAGAATAGGATGTTGAACAATTTTCTAATTTATATCTGCTTAAAATTTTGCTTGCAGACCTTTATTATATCTGTGCATTTGCCCCTCCCTAAAAAATGGTAAAGTCCATTTTAGTGCTGTGAAATGCATCCATAGGAGAGCTAGATAGAACTAAACATGGCGTCAGTCATGTGAGCAACCATGTGGCCGTCAAAAGTATCATGTGACCTGGCTTTCAGTTAACTGCCCAGGTATCTGTCAGGTGAATAGTAGTGTACTTAGGAGCAGACAATGTACAGTATAGACAGTACTACTACTTGCAGCAGCCTCTCATGTCTGTCAGTGTAGAAGCAAATTTCTGGGTGTGCTTTTTATTTTTACACAAAACTTTATTGACATGCCAACATCACTTAGCGACAGGCAACCATTTTACAAATCACTGCAGACAGGCATCTTATGATGCAGTTACTGTAATAACCACAATAAAATAATAATTCCACCACTAGTCCTATTTACTTCATGAATATATGTCCTGTGTGATGACCCAGCACATGTATGTTATGTAACACTGCTGCTTACTGAATGACAGAATGTATTTCAGTTTAGGCAGTTGCTGCATTACATAGGACTGATACATGGGCTATACCATTCTTCTGCATATAGGGGTCAATTGCCTGATATAAGAAAGGTATGTATGCACCTATCTATCCATCTATCCTAATATCTATATATCTATTATCTATCTATCTATCTATCTATCTATCTATCTATCTATCTATCTATCTATCTATCTATCTATTTTTCTAGCTCTTGGTCTTAAGTGAACAGTGATTGTTTGCACCCAGTGATTCCCCAAGTCTTACAAAATGTGATCTCTGCAAATGTTCGGTGCTCATCTTCACTTACTAACTACATTACATTCTCTTGTTCTGCATCAGTAACTCCTTCTAGTTTCACTCGACTTCCTAGCACCTGAGGCTTGATCTCTGAATGGTGTTACGGTTTCGCTATTTTCTGGTTATGAACAGTGTTAATGATAACAACGTCGTTCTAAGAGCATTATCTCACCTTATCAACATAATTTACTAGATAGTCAATGTGTAAAAAAACCTCATACCTTAAGTGTTTGTTTCAGTCTCAAATATAATCAGAATGTAAGTTCAACTGAGAACATGGCATAACCACAGATATATGTGCATTCCCTTTAATTGTGTGCTTTCTTGAAAGTTTACCGCTTTGGCAGAATTTTTACTGTTCATTAAAATATTCAGTCCAAAACTGACATATTTAAATTTGGTTTCTATTATTACAATTCTTTTTTAAAATTTTTGATATTTTTTATGTTTCTCAGCTTAGTGTCCACTTTACTGTACAGACTGTGACACATCAACCCTATTGCAATGCTGTAAGCCTAGATAAGGCAATATATTGACATAATGCATATAAATCTGCTCAAATGCCCCTCCCTGATCATTGGGGGAAAGGACAGTACTCTGTAGATGTCCATACACATTATTTATGTTCCAGCCAAACCCTCAGACTATCGAATATATAGGGAAAACTCAACTCTCCCCGAGTCTGGTAGCGACCTTCTTACCCTTTCAGGGCACATGCACAATCATCTGAGCAGAGCAGGCATATGTATGGTTGGGTCCAGAGAGATTATGGTGAAATTATTTTTTCCTGGAAACTGTAAGGGTATGTTCACAAGTGTCGGATTTGGTTCAGAAATATCTATAATTCATCTTAATGGGACTTGTAGAAATCCATTCACTTGCCACCAAAGCCGTCTGATGCAGAATAATGGAACAATCAAAGAAATTTCTGCAACAAATCTGCCATTTGTGAATATACTCTAACAGGCTTTCATCATTTCTCTGACCATTGGCTTCCAATAACTGCAGCAACGATAAAGCAAAATCATTTTACTGCACTGCAGACAGTATAGGAAGGAGGTGTTCAATATGGAAGCTTCCACAGGAGTTTTTAAACTCCTTAAATGTGGCCATATTTTTGTTTTCATATTTCCATTTTTTCCTCCCTACATTCTAACAGCCATGACCTTTTACAATTTTCATTCACACATGAGGGCTTATTTTTTGGGGGACAAGTTGTATATTTAGTATTTGTAGTTAGATTTTTATTTTTCATTACGGAATTCCCAGGAAAAGATTTTTTTATATTTTAATAGTTTTTAAGCATTTTGGGGCACAGCAATACTTGTTATGGTTATTTTTTATAATTTGTTTATATATGTAAAATTGGGAAAGGGAACTGATTTTAATTTTATATTTTAGGTTTTTTTTAACCTTTTTTTTTTTTATTTTACAGTAACTTTTAGTCCCCTTATAAGCCTGAAAAAAGCAATCTTCAATTGTCCCATACACTAGAATAGAATACTATTGCAGTCTATGGAATTCTGCTAGCCTACATGCGAAGCTGTTCCATGGGCACAACTTTTTATGCAGTGAACCGCGACAGGCCTGAGAACCTTCACAAGTCCCCAGGCTATCCTGGTAACTAATCAAAGCCCCATGATTTCTACATTGGATGCTCTGATTATAGGATAAAGAACACCCCCTCCCTCTGTGTGACCTAACAGATGCCACAGTCACTATTGACAGTGGCATCTGAGAGGTAAATAACTGGGTTTGATGTCATTGCCAATCCCAGTCACTGCCAGCGGGTGCCTGTAGTATTAAACAGCCTGCACCCACCAGTGTGTGATCTAGTTCCATGCATCCCCCTAGCATTAGTGTCATACATGTACAGCAGGGGTGGCCAACCTGTGGCTCTTGAGCCACATGCGGCTCTTTGCCTCTTCAAGTGCGGCTCTAGTGGTGGAGCCATGAAGTAGTTAGGCCAGCGTACTTTCCACCCCATGCTCAGATCTCCTTTTCTGATCGGGCACCGTTGCTACTCTGCAGCTCCAGCTCGCTCTTCACTACATCCTGATGCACACGGTGTCATAACGTAATACATCAAGATGCACACTATGACCTTATGTTGTGCGTATCAGGTCACAGTGGAGAGAGTGTCAGACCTGCTGAGTAGCAGGTGCCCGAACAGGAGAGGTAGTTTTTTTAAAAAATTATAGAACTAAGCATGGGGGCCTGATCTGAGCATGGGGGATCTGATCTGAACATGTTCCTGATCTGAGCATGGGGAGGTCCTGATCTGAGTATGGGGGGTCCTTATCTGAACAATGGGGGGTCTGATCTGAGCATGGGGGTCTTATCAGATCATGGGGCGGTCAGATCTAAGCATGGGGATCTGATCTGAGCATGAGGGTCAGATCTGAGCATGAGGGTCTGATCTGGGCATGGGGATATGAACTGAGCATGGGGGTATGATCTCAGCATGGGAGGAGATCTGAGCATGGAGGGGGGGATCTAAGCACTGAGGGTCTGATACTGGGAGTCTGATTTGTTTTGTTTGATCTGAGCATTGGGGATCTTATTTTAAGTCAGATGAGGATTGGGGGTCTGATTTAGGAGTCTGATCTGAGATCTGTTGAAAAATATTTTTTTTCTTATTTTTCTCCACTAAAATCTAGGTGAGTCTTGTAGGGCGAAAAATACAGTGACTAGTGTGTAGATGTATAAGCTTGTGGCTCCTGGTAGTCATACGTTTTTTTTCTGGCTCTTTGTGTCTGTAAGGTTGGCCACCCCTGATGTACAGCATTATACGTAAGGGGTTCAAATGAAAAATTAATAGCCATGCCTTAAAAAATAATAATAAAGACGTCATTGTTTTTTGACAGATTTGCATGTTATAACGAAACTAAAATGAAATAAATGGGACATTGTTTTTACAAAAATCCAAATAAAAAAGGCAGCACGCATTCACACTATTACATCGTTAGGTGTCGGTAGGTCACATCATTAGGGAACGGCTGCTGGAGACTGGGGGATCTCAAATGGAGTGGCCTGCACTTTCTCCAGACCTGAATCTCATTGAAAACCTATGGGATCAGCTGAGTCGCTGTGTAGAGACTCGTAACTTTGTACCCCAGAACCTCAATGACCTAAAGGGCCGTCCTTCAAGAAGAGTGGGATGCCATGCCTCAGCAGACAATAAGTCGACATGTGAACAGCAAGAGACGTCGTTTTCGAGCTGTAATTGACAAGTTATTGAGACACTGACATTTTTAGAGGGTTATACCCACCACTGTTGTTGGGGAAATCACCATTGCATGCTTTTACTTAAATGCCCTACTTTCATGATCATTTCATGATAAATCTTTAATGCCCTACTTTCATAATAATATCACAGTAGCGTGGACTTTTTACATTTTACATATATACATGTATATTTCACCCCAAGGCCAAATATCCCTAGCTTCCTAGCTTTGATTAATATATATATATATATATATATATATATATATATATATATATATATATATTACAAGAGTTCTACAAAAATAAAGTGAACTGTCTGCAGGATTTGTCTGGTAGGGTTGATCCTGATGATTAACATGATACCTGTTTTGTGAAAATGGTTTGCAATGCTCTGTAAGGGATCATACACGCTCAGGGGGTCACATCACACAATTTCTTCATAAATACGAGGTTTTCCAGGTCCAACTCTATTTTATTGGTAACAGCACTCAACACAAAACAAATCATAAACCAAAATACCTGCCCGGCTAGGCTCTTGCTAGACATAGGTTTCCCTATCTCACCTTTAATAAGACGCTGTTCACAAGCAGCTTTTGTTGCGGCTTCCCTCGGCCGTCTGGGTCAGCCGCTTCCGGGCCGTGACCTCCACACAAATTCAGAGTCTCGGGAGAGATCTGGCTATACGTAGCCTGTGGTCCCCTTCAGCCCACCTGGCTGAGACCACACCAAGCTTCACCCTCTCTCAGGGTCAGTGCCTCTCCCCAGACTGACACACTGGAGGATTACTTATCCCTCCCAGATTACACCAGCTGGCCTCACCTGAGATCTCCTCAGGCCAGAGAAAAGACATGCCCTGTAATTGGGTGGGTTGGAAAGGTCCCACTGCCGACCTACCTTCCCAACCCAAATAAAATCCAGCCCAGCTATTACTATCAAAATAGCTCCAGCAACTAAGTTTGCTGAAGCCAGCACCGTCTACCTGGATTTTATTCATCTCACCCACCTGAGTGAGATACACACTCCTTCCAGCTTTCCAGTACACATCACCACAGCTCCTGATAAAAAATCTTAAAATATTTTAATTCTTTTTGGTTCTGGGTTTCAGTGCACTGATCCGTAGTCAGCTGTGACCACGACATCTGAGGCAGCTGTTCCCAGTAGCACTATGCTCTCAGGGCCCGAACAGCTCACTAGCTTGGAGATTGGGATAGCATTAGTTCACTGTGATAGCCTCAGTCCATTTAAATGATCCAAGACACAGTGATAGTTCCTATGGCAGAGCTCCATCGTAACATAATGGAACTCCCCTAGGGTGCAATGGTAATTCCCCTAAGGGGGACTTAAAAAAGTGAAAAAAAAGTCCCAAAAAAGTTTGTAAAAAAAAATGTAAAATTCCTAAGAATTCAAATCACACTCCTTTCCCCATGATAAAAACAAAAAATAAACAATAAAAAAATAAAGATCATTTAAAACACCACATCCCAAAATGAACTTTACTGAACTTTTTTTCAATATTAAAACGAAAAAAAACATATAAATATGGTATCGTTTTTTTCTTATTTCACCCCATTTTTATCAGGTGATATGCAATATTGAATGATGCCATTAGAAAGTACAACTTGTCCTGCAAAAAACAAGCCCTTGTATGGCTATGTGAATGGAACAATAAAAAAGTTATGGCTCCAGGAAGGCAGGGAGTGAAAAACAAAAACAGAAAATCCTCCAGTCAGGAAAGGGTTAATAGTCCCCCCCCCCCCCCCCTTTTGGGTGATGGATAACTTCAGTGAACTGTCCCTTCAATTTGTCATCTGTTTTTTGGGGAAATTATCAGCATACCTCATTCACCTCCATAGTTTTACCTGCAATCTAATGCAGTCTAATGGGCACAAATAACACAGCGTGATGTCATTGGCACCAATTCACAATCTAATGCATTAGCATGCACAGCTTTGCTCTATCTCCAGGAACCTGGTAGACAGTGTTAATTTTTCAGATGTGTTTTGAGTTGTCACACACAATATTTGTTCGTTTTACAAGTGGAGAAAATTTGGACTAGTCACATTGAGTTTCCAGCATGTGCCAGGTTCTTTGGCACCATCATTTTGGGGCCTATGACTGGGACATAATTACAGTGACTGTGCCAGACTCTTGTTGCAGTTTCTGATTTTTGGGAGACGTATGTATGAACAGTTTAGTTTTCCAGTTTTATAATATTGCTTCTCTGTATAATTGTGTATCCCTCAAGCTCCATTACCTCGGTGATTCTAATTACACTTTGTTTCCCTTTTTACTGAATCTCATTTCATATTAAATCAGAGATATGTGTCTCAGTATTTATTTTTATGCATAATTACTCCATGGATGACTGTAAAGTTGCATGTTTAAGCTCTTAGTTCAATACGAAACCCTAATGTGCTTTTTTCGATAATACAATGTATATGCTAATTGAGATTAAGGCCTCAGAAAAACACTACAGAGGTTACAACATTGTAAATAGGATGCAACATAATACCTAAGGAGGAAATCTAGCCAAGTTCAATTTCTGACATGTTTTATGGAAATATCAGAAAATTCTATTGGTGCAGGCAGTGGCGAACCTCTAATGAAGGCAGATCACGCAGCTGCTATGGGGCCCGTGGCCTGTCATGCCATGGCCTGTCCCCTAAGGCCCCATTCACACGACCGTATTGAATGGGGCCGTATCTATCTGCAAAATTGCGGAATAGATGCGGCCCCATTCACCTCTATGGGGCCGGCTCATTTAAAGCATGTCCTATACTTGTCCGTACGCACGGACAAGTATAGGCATTTTCAATGGGGCCGCCCGGCAAACCCCAAAGTTATGTCCGTATGTCCGTTCCTCAAAAAAAAAAAAATAGAACATGTCCTATTATTGTCTGCATTACGGACAAGGATAGGACTGTTCTATTAGGGGCCAGCTGTTCTATTCTGCAAAATACGGAATGCATGGGGACACATGATGCAATCATCGAATATAATGTATATATATCTCTTAATATTATAAAAATGAGTTTCTGTCTGTCTGTCCGTCTGTCTGTCTGTTCTCTATGTGCGACCAAAGTACTAGACCGATATTCACCAAATTCGGCAAACAGGTACATTAGGTGTCCGGGAAGCTTTTAGACCAAGTCTCAGCTCTCTAGGACGTACTGTTTCCGAGATATTCCCAAAATACGATCTCCATTAGCCAATATTAGTCTAGGAACATTTCACTTCAAACTCCAACTGTCATTTTCTCCAGATGCACACAGGTTTCCATAACAACCTAGCCAGGTAATTAGCAGCCAGCTGAGGAGCTCAGCCATTTCTATTCGCTGCTTTAAAGGGGCAGAGCGCTGTGGATGACACTGTTAAAGGGGTATTCCGGTTAACATAAATATAACTTATGTTTAGAGATGAGCGAATCATTCAAATTTATATTCGCCGAATATCTGACAAGATTCGTATTCGCACAAACTTATTCTGTTGAATTTACGTAAAAAAATCGTAGTTTTGCAAACATTCCTGCGTAAATTACGTGCGTACAGTCAGCATATGTAAAAGTACGCAACATGTAAGCATTAGCTTACAAAAGTGCGTATGAATCCTTAACGTACAAATGACGCACAAATGCGTCATACGCACGAGGCTAGGCCGCGGCCTACAGTCTTTAGAGGAAGACTATATGAACTAGAAAAATAAGGTGCTCACTGCTGTTAGCTTTCAATAAGTTAATAATTTACTAAAAACACTGTACAATAAGTGCATTAATAAGACACATTGCAGTACCAGAAAAAGAATACATGGCTCCTAGTTGGCTTGGCAATGATAAAACAGTCTATCTGGAACACATATTCCAAAATTCAATTCTAATCCACGTGAGGTAAAATTGTAATCCAAACAGGTAATGTGTAATCCACATGGATAATAGAGAATAGCAGCAAATAGAGAACCCTTTTTGCAAAAGGGGCTCCCTAATAACCTGAGAAGGGGGGAAAAGGAGAATAGGCGCACTTCGGCACAACAGGAAATTTTCTGCAGAATGGGTGGAGTCCTGACAGTCATGTCCATCTGGATGTCAAAAGGGGGCAATACAAACAAACACACAAACATAAAAGTGCCAACTAGCTCTCACCCGTCAGGTGCAGTCCATGGTGTGACTCCCATAGGTCCTCCCGCAGTCCTTGACAGCAGCCAGTAGTAGGTTCTTCAGATGAGGGACCTGAAGTCCTCCTCACTTGAGCTACTGCTGAAGCTCATCAGAGGACGCTCCTGCCTCTTGAAGGCCATGCTTGCTGTGGTGATGGAACTCCAGCCTCTTCTTCCTTCAGTTGGACTTGACTGGGTCCAGGTGGTGGTCACGCTGGTGAGCGCTGCAGCCACTTGCATTTTTCCGGATCCTCCTGCCGGGACATCAGGGGTAAGGACTTCCGGCTGTAGCGGTTCCGGAAAGGTTGCATCCAGGGAAGAAGGCCCAGCTTCCCCGGCTGCTGCTGGCTTCACATTCCACAGCAGCTGGTACTGGTGGATGACCGTTGATTGGAAGGTGAATGATGATGTAGTGAGCTGACCCAGCTGTAAGGACTGTGGTGGTGGTGGTGGTGGTGCTGGCAGTCCAGGAATCAGAGGCTCAGGCCTGAGGTAAAATTGTAACGGGTATGTCATGTGTAATCCACACGGATAATAAATAGCAGCAAATAGAGAACCCTTTTTTCAAAAGTGGTTCCCAAATAACCTGAGAAGGGGGTAAAAAGGAAAATAGGTGCACTTTGGCGCAACAGGGAATTTTCGGAAGAATGGGGGAGTCCTGACAGCCATGCCCATCTGGGTGAGAGTCAAACGGGGGCAACACAAACTAAATAACAACTACAGCCAACTAGCATCTCAAACGTCAAGGGTGCAGTCCATGATGTGGCTCCCATAGGTCCTCCTGACTCCTCCAGCAGTGTCCTGGACAGCAGCCAGCAAGTAGTTGGTTCCTCAGATGAGGGACTTGAAATCCTCCTCACTCGAGCTGCTGCTAAAAGTCATAAGAGGACACTTCTGCCTCTTGTAGGCCACACTCGCTGCCGTAGTAGAACTCCAGCGCCCTCTTCTTCCGGAATTCGGACTTGACCGGGTCCAAGTGGTGGTCACGCTGGCGAGTGCTGCAGACACTTCAGCTTTTCCGGATCCTCCTGCCGGGACAGCTGTGGTAAGAAGAACTTCCGGCTGCAGTGGTTCCGGAAAGGTTGCGTGATCCAAGGAAGACGACCCAGCTTCCCCGGCTTCACCTTCCACGGCAGCTGGTAGTATTTGTTGATGACCGTTGACTGAAAGGTGAACGATGACGTGGTCAGCTGACACAGCTGTAAGGACTGTCATGGTGGTGGTGCTGGCAGTCCTGGAATCAGAGGCTCCAGCTGAGGCTTTTCACAGAACCGGAGGATGCCATCTGGGAATTACTGCAGGCAGCTCAAGCTTCCTGGACCTGGTGGTTCATCCGGCCACACTTCTGCATCACTTGAAGGCACCAAGGGCTTGGAAAGGAGGGTAACCCCAGTTGCAAATGGTCCTTTCATGGATTCCATGGGGATGTACTCCACCTGATCCCCCACATACAAGCTGGACGAGCTTGCGGCAGGTACGGCCATTTCACTGACCGGTGGCCCACAAAATACTCCTTCCTAGAATCGTCATCCTGCAGGAAGCCAGAGGCTCGCCCCACTGAAAACCACAGCACAGTTCCCTTCCTTCGTTCTAGTGAAGGATCTCCCAGCCTAGGGTGGTCAAGAACTTGTATGACCCATTCCTCCACTGCGGTTTTATACTCCCATGGAACAATGGGGTTCTGGCTTGAACTCCTCCTGGGCGGCGAAGTGGATGCTCCAGCCATTTCCGCTAAACAAGACAGAGCGGACCTTCCAGCCGTGCGAACACCAGCAGATGCTCCAGCTGTCTCACTAGTTGCAGCTTCAGTTGATGATGATGATGGCCAGGCAGGCACTTAAGCTGGGTTTCTCCGGCACAGTTTAACCCAGGGGTAGGGAACCTCCGGCTCTCCAGCTGTTGTGAAACTACAACTCCCAGCAAGCATACTCGCTCTGCTCTTCTAAGAACTCTCATAGAAATGAATGAAGCATGCTGGGAATTGTAGTTTCACAACAGCTGGAGAGCCGGAGGTTCCCTACCCCTGGTTTAACCTGTGACGCCCTGATGTCTGTAGCGGGCGGTGGTTCTGGAAACTCGTCCCCAAAACACATCTCATTCCAGTTGGGCCACAGCAGGTCACGCTTCTTTTTTAGAGCCATGCTTGCTATCTTGCTTGCTTCCAGGTCAGCAGTCAGCACTGGTCTAAACTGGTGCAGACTGCTTGACTCAGAGGAGGGTGGAGTACAGAGGGAGGAGTCTTCACTCCCTATACGTGAAAATAGTTAGATCCCCGGTGGGCTGTTTTTTTCCAGTTCGGAGGGGGGCGTATCTTTACTTTCCCGATCATGCGAACTTGTCCCGCTCACGTATAATGTGTACGTTTCGTACGGTTCATACGTATCATACGCATAGTTAGCATGTAAAATTTTGCGTACGTTGACGAATAAAACGAAGTGAATCCAAGAAAATTCGGATTCGCTTCGCAGCTGAAAAATCCCAAGATTCGATACGATCGAAAAATCGCTTCGCTCATCTCTACTTATGTTTTAGACTAATTTTAGACTAAGACCGTTCAGTAGTAATAAAATATGTTTTTTTCCACTGCTACCCATTGTGTGTCCTCATAAATTACCATGGCATCGACCTGAAATTCATGCTGCCCCCTAAAGAAGGACTTAAAACCCCCGCCCCAGGACTCGTTAAGCCACGCCCCTGACTTGGTCAGGCCACGTCCCCTCCCACTCCGCAGCCAATGGGGATTGAAAAAATGAAGGTAAATATCAACTTCTGTTAGCTGCATTGATTTTCTCTCTGCAACAACACACAGAAACATTAAATTAAACAGATGAAATACACTAATTTTAGACTAAGACTGTTCAGTAGTAATAAAAGATGTTTTCTTCTACTGCTACCCATTGCGTGTCCTCATAAATTACCATGGCATCGACCTGTAATTCAGGCCACCTTCAAAAAAACAGACTTAAAACCCCCGCCCCAGGTCTCGCTAAGCCAGGCCCTGACTCAGTCAGACCACGCCCCCTCCTACTCCGCAGCTAACGGGGATTGAAAAAATGAAGCTAAAATTCAACTTCTGTCAGCTGCAAGGGTGGGTGGGAGGTTGACTTTTTTTCTGCAACAACAACCAGAAACACGAAATGAAAAAGATTAAATATACCCGTGCAAAGCGATGTTTTCTTCCACTGCTTCCCATTGCGTGTCCTCATAAATTACCATGGTATCGACCTTTAATTCATGCCACCCTCAAAAGAAGGACTTAAAAGCAATCACCTCAAAAGTCCCGCTAAACCATGCCCCCGACCCAATCAGGTCACGCCCCCTTCCAATCCGCAGCCAATGAGAATTGCAAAAATGAAATTAAAGGGTTATTTCCAGCTTAGACAATGGGGGCATATCGCTAGGACCCACGGTGGGACCTGCACCTATATCGAGAACGGAGCCCCAAAAGTGTAGGAGGGCGCACTGCGCATGCGCAGCCGCCCTCCATTCATTTCTATGGGGCCCGCGAAAATAGCCAAGCCCTGGCTCGTCTATTTCCGTCGGCTACATAGAAATGAATAGTAGAAGTGGCTGCGCATGCGCTGAGCGCTCCAATTAATTTCTATGGGAGCTGCGCCTGGTGGTGGTCAGAGGCGCAGCGGGGTCCTCCAGGCGCAGCACTCCCCGCTCGTTTCTCGATATAGGTGTGGGTCCAAGCGGTGAGACCCGCACCTATAAGACAATGGGGGCATATCCTAGCGATATGCCCCCATTGTCTAAGATGGGAATACCCCTTTTACCTTTTTGTGCCATTTTTTACTTAACACGTTAACCATCAAGTTTAGCTCAGATGTATCTGTATGTTGTTGAAAAAAAATTTGTACTTTTGAAGCGGTTTTTTTTTTTGCCACATCCAAATTGCAGCACATCCGTAACATGTGGCAGTACCTGTAGATGAAACTTATTTCTATTTCTAATTGCCCTTTAAGATAAGAGCGTGCTGACCAACTACTGTATTTGCCCAAAAGTGACCATTATGAAAAATAAACTAATTCCAGAAGTAGAAATTCAAACACATTGAAATTGAGGAAATTGACATCTCGCTTAATCTCAGCTTAAAAAGCAAATGAAATGATTTAAAAGAAAGTTATAGCTAAACTTGGCATGAATAACACAAGTCAAATAAATCAGGTTTCAATTATCATTGAAGTCTTAATAAACAGACAAGTCACAATGTGTGAGAAACACAATGTCCCAGACCTGTCATAGATATAAAACGCCATATAAATAAACAAGTGCTTTGTATAAAGGTTTGTCAGAGTCATCTATTGTACTTGCTGCATTATATCACTTACGTATTATGTATTTCTTTTTTAAAAGCTGTCAGCCGGGCCTTTTACGTAAAAACAAATGACATTTCAGGTGATATAAATTTCTCTGCAAACAAACAGTAGGCAATCACTATGGGGCACATTTATTTAGACGGTCGTTATAGATGCCGGTCTTAATAAAGCTCTGCACTGGAGCTGGCCACTACATAACTTATACATGTAAGACGGCTTCCTTGCTGTCTTACATTTAGACCATTTTCTACACCTAAAACAGACATAGAAAATGGTAAATGAGATGGGCCTGCCGACTTGTCCCCGCTCACCCACGCCTACTTTTTTAGACCTGCCTTGAGCGGGGAAAAGTCACAGATTGCGGTGCAAAGGACCATAGGCATATTTCTGTTTAATTAATGACCCCCTATGTGTTCTTAGAAGATACCTTTATTGTACAGGATTAAATATGAGCGATTCACTCAAAATTTGATTCTGGTTCAATTCTGTTGACCTGTCAACAACATCGAAGACCATTAGAAACAGGACCTCTCCTTCACCTTCTCACGAATGATCTAAACTCCACAATCTTGTAGAAAGTCTTCCCAGAAGACTGGAAGGTGCTTTGGCTGCAAAGTCAAGCCAACTTCATAATAAAGTGGAGGTTTTTAGGACCTTGCTGCAGTGCTGCCTTGTAAAACATTGACCCATTTATAATGTCCCTGCCCTTAAGATCTAATCCAGGTGTCCACAGTTGCATTCACGTTGCTGCACAGCAAAGTTTCCAAGGAGCGGCCCATGTTCTCCAACATGTAACAGCACATTTTTTTTATAGCATGCCATTAGCTCCCTAAAGTTAGCAGTATCCACTAAGTTGTACAGCAGTGACTGCACCAACAACAACTTGGCCCGGTGGGAGTGAAACTTGCACACTAGTGGATTGCTGTTCATGTAGGGTTGTTTCCTGGTCAAATGTACTGTTATTGATGGTTGACAATAGAGCAGAGTACAAATAGGAGGAATAGTCTGTGGGAGAAGCTTTATGATGTATGAACTAGTGATGACAAGGACACAGTGTTATATGTGGATGTAGCCTAACTGTTAAACCAGCTAGTAGCCACTTCTGTTGTCCCACAGTAACTAGTGATGCTGCATTGTGTGCTGCACTAGAGTGGTGATGCCTACGGTTGTGTTTGAACATTTCTGCTTATTTTAATGCTGAAGATCTTGCACATAGCAATCTACTGTGGTCTACTACTGTGACTGCTAACACTAGCCAGATGGCTGGTGCTGCTGCTACTGCTACTAACCACATTCTGACTCTCGGATGATGAGGCCTGGGTCTTTCGGTTTCAGCTCTTCCGCTTTCAAGACATTTTATTATGAGGTCTAATGAAAAATCACAGGTTTCGTATAAATGGGTCATATGTTTGTTACATAGATTACTAAATGGTAATAGCAAAATTGCAAGTGTTTTTCTGTAAATAAAGACAGAGGTGCAATTAAATGTCCTTCCCTTTCTACAAACACATTGCACACTGGTATTGACAATTTATTTTGGTAATAATAATGTGTTTACCAGAGATGATTATTTACTTTTTCTACTATGTATGCGATTTGTCTGTTTTACCTTATATGTAATCACACTTAGTAAATATATTTTTATCACTAAGCCTTTGTAAGCTTATTCATTCTGAAATCTTTTGAATTTATGTTTTAAAACATTTGGTGTCATAAGTTCTAACAGTGTAGTGTCAAGATAGTAATCTCTGGCACTAGCAAGACAAAAGTGCCCAAGTGTCTAGATCAAAAGGCAAGAAATGACTTTTTAAGTCTTTGTTACCCTAATTCTGGGTGTGGCTTTGAGTTGTTGTGGCGGATGTTTGAAGTTTAAGTGGAGAAGACTTTGAGCATATGTCTCAGGAAAGCCGAGTATGTGTCTCAGGAAAGCTGGATGAATGCTTAAGAGATAAGAGTCAGGAAAAGGGCAGTGACTGCTGAAGAATGTGTAGAGGGGGAGGGGAAAGGAAGAAGTATTAGACAGAGGAGTAAGACAAATTGAGTCTAAGATTGTTGAAATGTTATTGATATGTTTTAGTAAGTGATGTGCAATACCTTTTCTGGAAGAGCAAAGATTATTTAATAATATTTCTTTCTTCTATTCTGAGCAGCTAATGGTCCTGTGTGAACCCAGACTTAATGAAAAATTATTATGTATGTACACCAGCAATTAAGACCACGTGGCATACAGTATAAAATGATTAAGGGATGTGTGATATCATTGTGCATAAGCTTTTGATTGATTACAGATTGAAGACCAGAAGAGGTTGGCAAGTAATGGCAGATACATCTAATAGAGATCAGTCTTAATTCTGGGTGTGGTATGTATGTGTGTTTTCAGGAAAGCTGGATGGCTGAATTGTTTCAGGGATATCTCACACAGAGGGAGCTTATAGCTGAGAGCAGTATGGCAGCCATAAATCATTCATTAGATTGTGAATGGGTGTGGCTTTGAGTTGTTGTGGATGTCTGATGTTTTGGTGGAGAAGAATTTGATGGATGCTCAGCAGAGCTGTGTGTGTGGATATGAATAAATGAAGCTGCAGCAAGAAATGAAACTGTGAATGTGTATGACGTAAGAAGGTGGAGTACTTTTGTTATAATGTGCATTGGGGATTTTAATCTTTTCTTTTGGTACCAAAAATCGAGCTCAACATTTTGTATTGAATTCAATTAAACATCTGTGATGGAAACGTTTACTATGTGCCCTTCATGTGTTCATGTCTGTATTGTCAGATTTGTTTGTTTCTATGTTTGTTGTTACATATTTATATGCTGAATGTTTATACGTAACACCAGAGATCTGTCCTCATGAATCATTGTCTCCCTTCAGCAAATAGCATTTATTATGTACAGAACGTCAATAGAAGCCAGTTTCTAATATACTTTTATTATCCATATTGCCTCTTTTTCTGGCTTGATTTATTTTTCCATCACATTATAAACTTCTAATTTCCAGGGTTACGACCAGCAGTGGTGGTTGTGCTTGCATACTATAGGAAAAAGCACCAGCCTATGTGTGCACCCACAGTCCCAGCCACCAGAAACACCAACGCTTTTTCCTATAGTTTGCAAGCATGGCCACCACTGCTGGATTGCAGGGTGGTCATAACCATGGAAACGAGCAGTGTATAATGTGATGGAAAAATTATTCAAGCCAGCAAAGGAGGCAATATGGACAATTACAATAAGTAAGTGGCTTGTATTAACTTGACATGTATTATACATGACAAATACCATTTGCTGAAGTGAGAAGACCCCTCTAAGAGTAGGCCGACTAGAAGAGAGAGGATCGCACCGTCTGATCGGAAGGGGTGGCCTTAGATGACCTAGAGGGGAGGGAGGAGGAAAGGGTGGATGTCACAGACACAAAGACAGCCCTTTTGCCTATCCCCTAATTACAAGACATAAAACACTTTATGTGTTCCTGGTATATACCTTCATGGAAAAAGTCTATTTGTTCCAATATTAAGAGATCTGCAAACCAAAATGTCAAAGGGTATTAAGTGCACAGTAACCCACAATACAACATTGGGTATATTTAAAGTATTGATAACACGGGTTACACTGAAGAAAATACCCTTGAATTACATGTATGTTATAGAGTTATCTTGTGACAAAAGCCATCAAAGACAATTGAACATCACGGATTATGAGTAGAGATGAGAAACGTTTTAAAAAATTCGATTCAGTCGCTTCGCCAAATTTTTCAGAAATATTTGCTTTGATCCGAATGAATTTGTCTTGAAGAGCGTTAAATCAGGTCGATCCCAGACTGCAGTTAAACTTTAGGGAGAATGTATCCTGGTGTACATCACTGGAGTGAAGCAACATGCATAGCTAGTCCATTTCTAGTAGTGAAACATTTACAGCGCGTCTGAATGACAGGCAGATCACATATATACCTTCGTGAAGATGGGCGGTGATGCTCGTAGGCAGCGACCAACCAACTACAAAGGGCATTGTTTGCCCGAAACGTTGCCACTGTGCCACTGTTTGTGCATAATACTCGCCTAAAAAAAAAAAAAATCTACCTTCCAAATTGCAAACTGGAGTGCTGTCTACTATCTATACTTCAACCAGCTACAAAGGATGTCTCCATAGTAGTTTTGTTTTTCATACCTCTCAGAAGATATAAAAAAGGCCCCCATTTTTGACCGTAACGAGGGTCTAACATTGTGGGGAGACCATAGTCATCCCTCTGCCCAGGGGCGGACATACCACCTGTGCAGCCGGTTCGGTGCAGCTTCTGCAGCAGGGCAGCAGTAGATGAGAGCTTCCATTGTGGAAGCGCTCATCTCTATATTCATCTGTATCACCCTCCTTAGTACAGCGATACAGATAAATGGAGCAGCTGGGCAGGGGAGAGCTGTCTCCCTTCCCTGTTCCTCTGCACTAGGCCTGTAGCCTATCAGAGGCCGGTGCTGTACAGCACGGTTGTGGTATCAGTACTTCACTGCAAAGGGGAAACCAGACCTCTATCTCTTGCGGTAGTCTCAGTGTAGTTGGCAGCTGACCAACTGAAGTCAGGGACACTGGTGCAAGCACCAGAAGCTCTAGGCACAAAAACACAGGTACAATCTGAATAGTTTTTGGCAAAACTTGTCTGTACCACCATGTTTGGATGGCTTGGAGGCAGATAATCCACACCACAATCGCAGAAGCATTCTGGACAGTCACTGATATTGGAACTACAAGTATTTGGCAACACTGAACAAAAGACACTAGGAGAGATTGCAGGCGGGTTAGTAGTGGATACAGGAACAAGGTAGCAGGAACCAAGACTGTAGCGCAGACAAGGAGACAGACTGGGAGATCTTAAACATGAACTTGAAGTGAAACAGAACTGCGAGGCCAGGACCACACAAGAAGGATGGCTACATGGCAGGAACATAGTCTGGATAATTAAGCTAAATCACAAGAAGTATCAGAAGTACAAACTCTTCCAACATCTTTGCTAGTCACATGGAACCTTTAAGCTCAGGCAACCTCTGCCTGGAGAGGGTGCCTAAAATACCCAAGAACCTTTAGTTATTGGTTGGGGAAGGTATAGTGAGTTTATGTAATGGCCCTTTAAAAGACCGAACAGGAGTGCATGTGCGCCCTAAGGGCACACTAGTCAATATGATGGAGGCTGCAACATGGAGAAGACACCAGCGACCAGGACGCAGGGTGGCATGGTGAGTGGTGAGGTGTTTGCACCCACAAGGGACAGCAGGAAAGCAGTGGGCATGAACTGCAGACCTAACAACACTACTGCACCATAACACATCCTTCCAGGTCACATGCTGAAGACTGAGTGGCTTTCTCTGATGTTCTCATTCTTTCTAAATTCTACAAGACCCCCCCCAAACTTCTTCCCAGTGTCTTGTGACCCTCTATCTTCCTCCTTCATCGTTTTCCCGGTGAATATTCACAGTAAAATAGCACTGGGCACTGTTGTTATACAATTTATTTGGAATTGATTTGCTCATCTCTAATATACATATATATTGTTAAGAGGCACTGTGAATGACACTGATACGGGGGCACTATGTCTTTCAAGCATGTGTACTTATGTGTGAGTTTATATCACATATACCCCCTTTGACAAACCCTACATATGTACATACAGGAGTGGAGTGATATTTCAGTTCTGACTACATACTCACTGCTATACTCTTTCCTAAGTCACTTTTCCTTCCATAAATGACATAGTATTTACTATTAGGATTTGTCATAAATGTATAATAAAACAGCTTTCAAATTTAAGAAGTCTCCAGAGTTACATTGATTTTTGTATCATGCTGACTGAACAAGAACGCTCCCTTTACAGCAGAGAATCATGTAGTCCCTTCTCATTGAGCTCCGATGAAGTCTGAAAAAAATGACATTTTATATATCTTAGTGCTGTTATGGGAAAAATATTATTGTTGCAAGACTGACAGGTGTAGTGTAGTAGAACTAACATTCCTTCTCCACTATTCCACAGTGGTTAGCCTCCCTCAAGAGAGCAGGTGCAACCATGCAAATCAACACGCTGGCTCAAATCAGATGGCAGGAGCAATATTTGATGGAGACGGAGTATTTCTATCTGGAGCAGAAATAAGCTACTGAAATAAGGAAAATAGATGTCTGGGTGATATCATTATATAGTGGCCTTCTGAAGACACTGCTTTATAGGATTTTTTTTTTCATGACAAGTACAGACGTAGGTGAGCTAATGCTGCCATCTAACTTCTTGGTACTGCGCTGTGCTTGTTAAGGCAATGACGTATTCTTACCTGTAGTCCTATGTAAAGTCCATATGTTCTACTAAGCCTTTATAGATGGGAACAAATGGGGGGAATTTGTTACGGCAGTGTTTCGAATCAAACCCTGCTGGTGTACAATGTGCCAGAATTATTGAGGGGTCATCATCGGGAGTTCCAATGTGCCAGAAAGCAAAATATATGCTATCAATGGAGGTGGCGTAGATTTCTGCTCTCATGTGCTCCAGTTTTCTGGTGCACAATTTGTTAAATGATTTAGGTTGCAGCCCACTTGTGGTGGGGAAGAGAGTGTTGGAATTCTTTTCAAGGCCGAATCCCTATATCATAAACACTGTCTAATAGGTTTTAAATAAAAGAAATAGACTCTAGTGGCAAAAAATTATCTCCAAAGGCAGCTTCAAATGGGGTTTGTTCTCTGGACCTTTGGGGTCAACTATTACATCAGAGCCTGGGCCTATTGGGGTATTCTCTAGTACTGGTTGGCCAGTCTGACCCTGCTTGCTAGATTGACCAAGGAGGGCTTGAAAGGGCAAACAATTATCACTAAGTTTCCACACAGGCACCAATTTTCTTCTGTCCCCTTGAAACATTCTTGTCCCCTTAAATGTAGTCATAATCAACTTTTGTATGGCATATGTACATATCTTCTCCTTGTGTATGTTTGGATTTCCACCAGGTTCTCCAGTTTCCTCCTGCACTTAAAAATATGTTCTGAGAGGTTCATTGGCTTCGTATATATATCTGGCCCAAATGTCTGTATGCATTATAATGAAATCAGAACACTATTGGGGACAGGGACTGATGTAAATGGTAACTCTATGGCCTCCATACAACTCTGCGGAAAATGTTGGCCCTCTATAGGCAACAGGAAACATCACTAATAAATAAATAATTGCTGGTAGGAGGGAACCCGATGCCTTGTGATGACACATGGTTCTATAGTATGGAGCTGTTGGGATATCAAGTGCTACCCACACAGGGTCCATGCATATGGCTTTGCCTTAGAGGAATTGTCCAGGATAGGCCACCACTAGACCATCATCATTGGGGATCCCACACCCCGCAGCCCCGCTGGTCAGTGTTGGAACTACGCAGCTATGTCTATTGTGTAGTGGATGGAACTCACATTTTCCCTGTCTTTACTATAGGATGGATGGAGCTGTGTAGTTCTGGAGACCATTTCTGGAGTTCTGGAGACCATTTCTACTACCGAACAGCTGAACATTCTCCATCTGAATGTCATAGGAGGATCTCTTATTTCAGAATTCCTAATCTTCATTTGCTCTGTAGGTTATGGTAGGACCTATCAAAAGTAAGAGAGATGGTTTGGCATTACAGTGTAATTTAGTGTCTCTATAACTTTTCTGGGATTGCCAGGCTGTATAATTTACCTCTTTTTGTAATATTCGTTTTTATCCACTCTTGTTAGCTATTACTTCTATAGGGCTTGTCATCTATATTTGGCTGCAATTACACGTGCAGTTTTTGATGCAGTTTTGCCACATTTGGATCCAACAGAAAGGAAAAAAATCCATCCTTCCTTTATATTTCAACTTATTCTTGGAACCATTCCTGGTTTTGGCTTCAAAGACTGCAACCAAAACCACATTAAAAGCTGAATGTGTGATTTCCCAAACTGTGGTTAGTAATGTAGAGCTACTGGAGGAAAGTTTACATTTAGAGACGAGGGAATTTATCGAAATTCATTTTGAGTCTGATTTTAATGAATCAGTCCAAAAATTATATTTCAAATCGCCTAAAAGGTCTCCTATGACTTTTTTTCTCTCTTGTCTTTTTCTCTTTTTTTTATTTATTTTTGGGAATTTTACTCTTTTTTTCTCCCCCCTCCTCCTCCTCTTTTCAAGCTCTTTAACAAAAAGACAGCAATAGTAAATAATGTCAGGGTGACATTATACCTATGGATAATCGCATACTTTAAACAATCTGTTTAACAACAAACTGCACCATCAGATTTATGCTTTTTAAAATAAAAAAAGTTCCAAAAACAGTTTGTCACGGGTTTTTAGAAAAAAAAAAGCAGGCTTATGCACAGAAAAAAGAGTACATTCTCTTTAAATGATACTTGTGCAGTCAGTGTAACAAATGAAGTTATGAACAGCTCCAGCAAACCTGAATGACAGAAGCACACTAACAACTCCTGTGCTGTCCCTAATGATTTGGTGGGTACTATCCTTGCAGAGAACGTCTTAATCGGTGTGAGGACTCTTATAGGCCAGGATGTGCTCCTCTGGAATTCTGGGAAGAAAGGGATGCAAATGAGCTGCTAACAAGCTCCTCCACTGATGCCACCAGATGTAAGGCAGCTATCCTATAAGTCAATGTTCAACCCTTTAAATAAGCCTTGAGACATGACTAAATAAGCCAACACTAGTGTTTAGCGAAAATTTTTTTTTGGCGTACAAGGTTGGGGTTTGGGTTATCTGCTACCATGGACTAGAACTTATAGCGGAATCCATCTAACACTAGCCAGTACCTCATTTGCAGACAGCTGTTGGGGGGTGATTGCCCCTCATCACTGCAGAACAGAGAATACTGGCTTAAGTCTATCTGCAGATGAGGCGCTGGCTTATTTATTATCCAAGTCATGTCTCAAGGCCTGTTTAAAGGGTCAAACATTGACTTATAGGATATGTTTCTTGCGCCATTTTCAAAATTCATCCAAAGCAAATCACCAAAACTCGGGATTTGTTTTGAAGAATCGATTTGCCACATATATTACAACACTAGTAGAAAGACCCGGCTTCGCCTGGGTATATTTCATCTATTTCATTTAATGTTTCTGTGTGTCGTTGCAGAGAGAAAGTCAGTGCAGCTGACAGAGGTTGATTTTTACCTTCATTTTTTCAATCCCCATTGGCTGCGGAGTGGGAGGGGGCATGACCTGAACGGGTCGGGGGCTTGGTTTACCGGGACCTTGGGGTGGTGATTTTAGGTCCTTCTTTTCAGGGTGGCCTGAATTATAGGTCAATGCCATGGTAATTTGAGGAAACACAGTGGGTAGCAGTGGAAGAAAACATTGCTTCGCACGGGTATATTTAATCTATTTCATTTAATGTTTGTGTGTGTGTCATTGCAGAGAGAAAGTCTCCTTCCCACCCATTCCTGTAGCTGACAGAAGTTGATTTTTACCTTCATTTTTTCAATCCCCATTGGCTGCGGAGTGGGAGAGGGCATGGCCTGACCGGGGCATGGTTTAGCGGGACCTTGGGGGGGGGGTTGCTTTTAAGTCCTTTTAGTGGAAGAAAACATCTTTTATTACTACTGAACGGTAGTAGTCTAATATTAGTCTATTTCATCTAATGTTTCTGTGTGTTGTTGCAGAGAGAAACTCACCCTCCCTCCCCTGCAGCTGACAGAAGTTTATTTTTACCTTCATTTTTTCAATCCCAATTTGCTGTGGAGTGGGAAGGGGGCATGGCCTGACAGATTCGGGGTGTGGCTTAGTGAAACCTGGAGCAGGTGTTGTAAGTCCTTCTTTTGAGAGTGGTGTGAATCACAGGTCGGTGCCATGATAATTTATGGAACACGCAATGGGTAGCACTGGAAGATTTACTACTGAACGGTCATAGTCTAAAATTAGTCTAAAACATAAGTTATATTTATGGTAACACCCATTAAATACCCCTTTAACAGTATCTTCAACAGCGCTCTGCCCCTTTAAAGCATTGAATAGAAATGACTGGATTGTTACCTGAGATCCTCAGCTGGCTGCTAATTACCTGGCTGTGTTGTTATGGAAACCTGCCCTCCCTGTGTGTGTCTGTGCAGAGAATGGCAGTTGGGGTTTAAAACCAATGCAATCAGGCTAATATTGGCTAATGCAGGTCATATTTTGGGAATATCTCGGGAACGTTATGTCCTAGAGAGATGAGACCTGGTCTAAAACCTTCCCGGGCACCTGATGTACCTGTGTGCCAAATTTGGTGAAAATCGGTCCAGTAGTTTGGTCGCGCATAGAGAACAGACAGACAGACAGAAACTCATTTTTATAATATTAAGAGATAACCAGGCGAGTTTGTCAGTTCTTATTGTGTGAAACCTATGTGACAACGTCTGACATGGAGACATGGCTATGTAGAATTTTAAACAGCCTGAAGACAGTTCAAGGACTTCTGCAACAAAGCAAAAAAAAAAAATAACATGAGTAATATAATAATCTTAAGTAAAGCAATGAATCTACATTTCTGTATTTGAAAAGAAAAGAAACACTTTGCAATACAACGTACTGATTTCCTGTCACCAGGAAGGATATTTCATATTATATTGGCATATTTTAATGCTTTGGTAACTGTACAAGTTCCAGTAACTGGACTTTAGTAAATTGTACCTGAACCGTCAAATAATAAAGCATTGCTTATTTTAACCACTTTATTCCTGGCAGGGGTATTAGCGCTTTCCTGATTTAATAGTTTGACTGACAATTTCTGCTTTATTATTCATTTATCCAGCTTCATTTTAGGATTTTTGTGGGAAGCAGCACTTTATTATTTCACCTCATAACAATAAATAGCTGTATTTTTAGAAACCAATAAGATAAATAAATGGACAAAAATTCAATACATTTTTATTGCTTTAAAACTCCTAATATTTCAGATGCCCCATATGTTTTCCATATCTCTGAGATAGGGACCTTGTTACACGGACTGATAGAGTGGGAACTGATCGGGAGCAAAGGGTTATATTAATGTATATCGCTGCTGTATGAATGGTTGTTGTGCTAACAATAATATTTTGTATTGTATAAATGAATGAATCAGCAGGCAATTGAGTACTTGCTGGTTTGTTGGTTAAAGGGGTCCTCCAGGAATTATTTAAAATGGCCATCAGCAACCTGTCCTAGAATGTGAACAGGACTGGTTGCCTCCACTTGCTGAGCTGCCTAAGGCTACATGCACACGACGATTCCACCCGGCGCCCAGCAGAGGGCGCTGTAGGGAATCATCCTATGTGTGCGCCGTCCTGCTCCTCCTGCGCTGTGGAGACCTGCCGGGAGCATGTAAGTATGTATGTGTATTTGTATGCGTATATGTCTGTGTGTGTCTGTGTGTATGTACTGTGTGACATGTGTGGGGCCGGAGCGCGGTTCCGGCCCCACGCATGTCCCTGAGGCAGCACGGATCCGGCAGCACCCTTTACCTGCCGGATCCGTGCTGCCGCTAATGTGAAAGAGGCCTAAGTCTCTGCTTTTTCTGAGGTCAGTTGCACATGGGGACATCTTATCAGTGGCTGATAGTAATCCACAGGAGTGGACTTGAGTATAGAAATTGCAAAGATTTAAATCAGTTGGGGTCCAACTCCTGGCTACCCCAACAATCAGCTGTTTGAAGAGATGGGGTTGCGATGCTTACTGGAACACTGCAGCCTATACATACAGATGATCGGCAGGGGTGCCAGACATCTGACCTCCACCGATCACATACTGATGATCTATTGAGGAGCTGACACTTCATGTGAGTGCTGCTTCCTCTTCATTACAGCTGTTTGGCAGGGGGGCTGGGTGTTAGACTACTGCTGATCAGATAGTGATGACCTATCCTGAGGGTAGGTCATCAATACAAAACCCCTGCACAACCTCCTTAAACACTTGGACATCCCTTTTAATGAAATGCTCTACCAAAGTAGATTTATTGGATTGCATATACTGTAGGTAGGCAGCAATGTGTTCATAACTGTGTGCAACCACATCAAAGGCCTTTCACCAAGCCAATCCAGTGCCCTGGTCTGTACTGATGAGATGCAAAGCTTTAAAAGGTTGTCCTGCTGATAGTTATTTTTTTCTTATGAGAAAGATTTTTGTATTGGAATATATCCATTCTGTTTAAAGGGCCAGGAACTGATTTATAGGATAGCCATCCAATAGATGGCACAAGAGAGATGTTTTTTTTTACCTCCTGCTTAACCCTTTCGCTACCAATGCCATACATGTATACATGACGCCCGCTCGCCACTCATGGCCACCAGATCTCTGCTGTTTCAAACAGCAGAGACCTGCGGCTACTTACCGCAACCAGCAAATAATTAATTAATTAAAGGCATTAGATGCCGTGATCAGGTGAGATCACGACATCTAATTGCACTAAAACCCAGAAGCGGGCACTTCCGTGTGGCCAATCAGGGCATCTGCAGTTGATTTGAATGTTGTAAACCTCGCTGACGAGGCTTACAGCGTTCATGCTGCAATTCTTATTCTGTATATACTACAGAGCCTTCCGATGCGGAACAGAGACACAGAACCCCTGAGCCCATATATGGGACTTTTTAGACCACAAATCCTGCTACTGAGGTTCTATACCTAGATGTATCTGCATAGAATGCAGAGATTGACAGGGTTTACACCAGCTTTTATAACCCATCCTTGGTGTGGTTTGGTTGCAGTCTTTGCCACTAAATAGACTAAGTTACTAAAACATAAAATGCTTACCTACATATACATTGCTGCATCTTTGCAGAGACATAAAAAAATAATATAAATAATGACCCTATCTCCTTCTAACTGAATGCAGGTCCTCGGTTTTAACTGGACGTAATCATGTCAGTAAGGAGCATTGCAGTCCCAGGAAATGATTGGTAATGAATTATGTGCCACACAAAACCATTATGTTACAAAATCAATGTGCATCTTGAGATGCTGCAGATATCCCATACTCCACAGCCGCACAACCATGAAACTAAACTCTGCAGAGAATGCAGGCAACAAAAAGCCATTATTTTGTGATTCTCTCTATACAGTGGTGAATTGAATGATCAATAATGTTTGCTTTTCAAAGGATGAGGAGGTCCTTTGAAGTTAACATCACAATCTGACTTCTTGATACTGTGCCAAAGACTGCAATATCTCCCAGGCGAGCTTCTGACAACTGAGCACTGATAACTTTTACATCAGACCGAGAGAAGAACAGGGCCGTGGTAAATGGCAAGGTTTTAAAATAAAAACAGACTCAAGATTTACTAATCTTCACAATATATTGTGTAATACGTTGTGTGTTTTCTTTGCAATTACCTTTGTGTTTATTTGTTTATATTTTAACAATAAAATGGATACAATAAAGTCTAACCTGCACTGTTCATCTCCTGTGGATAGCAATCTAACCTGGTCATGTGCTGGGC
Organism: Rhinella marina; assembly: GCA_900303285.1. Taxonomy (NCBI): domain Eukaryota; kingdom Metazoa; phylum Chordata; class Amphibia; order Anura; family Bufonidae; genus Rhinella; species Rhinella marina. The sequence continues at coordinate 55,739 of ONZH01010923.1, read as the reverse complement.
TCGACCCATTAAAGGTTCTGATAACAGTACTGTCTCTGTACGACACTGTGCCCCCTTGTAACCATCACACGACCAGGACAGATGTTCATTCATTGAAAGTAAATAATAAAGGTTCCTATTGAGTGACTGCAGGCAGTTATCTTATTGTAATGAACTGGAATACAGAAAATTGTGCATGCTCCTGGACTTCTAATAATATTTTTTTTGTACTCCATTTTACATCCTACGTGGACTTGTGCAGTAAGTTTCCTGCAGACTCCAAGTTGCAGCACAGTAAGGCCACATTCACAAAATCAAGTTTTGGTCAGTTTTTCTCCAGTGATTTCCATAATTGATTGTGAACCCCATCCAGATGTGGGTCAAAACCATAGAACAGATATAAATCTTTCTATTATACCATATCTCTGTGTAGACTTCACTCCTGGTTTTGGCTCACAATCACTAATGGAAATCACTGATTAAACACTGAATGTGTTATAATAGTATAATGTGTGTTGAGTGATTTTGTGGTCCCCCAGACTTGGGGATATCTACAATTGCTTGTTTTGTATTATTGATAGTTATTGCTGTTCATTCCAGGGTGTGATGAATACTTGGTAGAGACTGGCAGGATTAGGGCTAACCACCCTGTTTCTCCCCTATTGGTAGGAGTGGGCTGGTTCTACTTCTTCCCAGGAGGAGAAGTTTGAATCCAGACAGTAAGAAGATAGGAAGTACATGCCAGAGCTCATACTCAAAGAGACCGTATCCAGTTGTCCAGAGAAGTCTTCAAATGTTGTTTGAAGAATCAGGCTAGAAGTAATTGCATAACAGTCTCTCAGTCTCTCTTTTTATGTGCAAAACATAACTTGTAGCAAGGAAAGGAAAATAAATTAAAGATTCTTGGCAAATATATTTTGTACAAAATTATCTGAGCCCATCCACCAAATTGTCAAGGTGATCTCTGTAGGACGGGAACCTAACACTATTTCCTACCTGTTTTGTGCCAACCTTGGCTTCCGTATAATCAGGGGGTGTTGGTTCCACATGCATGCTGGATCCCCTCTGCCTTTTGCCATTTCTGGTGCTTCAAAGGGCTCCACTAATTCAAGGATGCAGGTGCATGCTGAGTCCATTCGGCTTTATCGTTACACTAATTAATTAAAATCAGCCTATGGGGCAGATGGGCTAGTCAGGAGTGCATGACCAAATGGAGTAGCCACACCTCCAGTACAAACTTACAAAGAAAAAAAAGGGGATTTCAGTCAGTACATACCAATGCGCAGGTGCACGTTGCTATGGCTAAATGCACAAGGAAAGGAAAATACATACAATGCAACGGCACACTGCTAACCAGATAAAGCACAAAATGCCATAGAGATATGAGGTATTTTGAAGCTAATGCTATGCTTGTTTAGTAAATTAGAGATTTTTGGCAAATATATTTTGTACAAAATTATCTGAGCCCATCCACCAAATCGTCAAGGTGATCTCTGTAGGACGGGAACCTAACACTATTTCCTACCTGTTATGTGCCAACCTGGCTTCCGTATAATCAGGGGGTGTTGGTTTCACATGCATGCTGGATCCCCTCTGCCTTTTGCCATTTCTGGTGCTTCAAAGGCCTCCACTCATTCAGGGATGCAGGTACCATGCATGCTGAGTCCACTCGGCTTTATAGTTACACTAATTAAAATCAGCCTATGGGGCAGATGGGCTAGTCAGGAGTGCATGACCAAATGGAGTAGCCACACCTCCAATACAAACTTACAAAGAAAAAAAGGGAATTTCAGTCAGCACATCCCAGTGCGCAGGTGCACGTTGCTATGGCTAAATGCACAAGGAAAGGAAAATACATACAATGCAATGGCACACTGCCAACCAGATAAAGCACAAAATGCCATAGAGATATGAGGTATTCTGGAGCTAATGCTATGCCATCCATTTCAGATCCCCCCCCATTCTGTCCCACCATTTCAGATCCCCCCCCATTCTGTCCCCACCATTTCAGATCCCCCCCCATTCTGTCCCCACCATTTCAGATCCCCCCCATTCTGTCCCCACCTTTCAGATCCCCCCCCATTCTGTCCCCACCTTTTCAGATCCCCCCCCATTCTGTCCCCACCTTTTCAGATCCCCCCCATTCTGTCCCCACCTTTTCAGATCCCCCCCATTCTGTCCCCACCTTTTCAGATCCCCCCCATTCTGTCCCCACCCTTTTCAGATCCCCCCCATTCTGTCCCCACCTTTTCAGATCCCCCCCATTCTGTCCCCACCTTTCAGATCCCCCCCCATTCTGTCCCCCACCTTTTCAGATCCCCCCCATTCTGTCCCACCTTTTCAGTCCCCCCCCCATTCTGTCCCCACCTTTTCAGATCCCCCCCCCATTCTGTCCCCACCTTTTCAGATTCCCCTCCCCATTCTGTCCCCACCTTTTCAGATTCCCCCCCATTCTGTCCCCACCTTTTAAGATCCCTTTTTGGCCCCCACTTCAGACCTCAGATCAGACAAGAAAAAAAAAAAAAAAAACTTACCTCCGGTCCTGGCTGTGTCCCCGCTCTCTCCTCTTCCAGGAGCCCGCGCTGAAGTCACCTGACCTCCTGCAGCGTCAGGTCAGAGGGCGCTCTGTACGTCCTGACGCTGCAGGCAGTCAGGACACAGCAGCGCCGGCCTCAGGAAGAGCAAGCAGGAGGAGGGGTAGTACTGTACAGCGCTACCAGCGCTTCACTCCCCCTCCTCCTGCAGGCTAGTGAGCGCTTCCATTATGGAAGCGCTCGCTAGTATTCCCTTTATAAGATGCACTGCATTTTATAAAGGGAAAAGTTTAGCACCGGCATGCCCCCCCCCCTGCGGAAATTTAAAAAAAAAATAAATTCCAGGATGTTTTTTTTTTTTTAAATCGTTATATACTCCAGCCGGGTGCCGCCCCCCGCAACCTGCCGCCCTAGGCACCGTGCCCCTGGTGCCTAGTCGCTAATACGGCCCTGCTTGTGCATTTAGGTGTCCACTGTAGTACCGGCATAAGGTTTGTCTAGCCTGGTGATAGTTTAGTATGTGGTGATGTCTGAACTGCTGTCCCTCACCATGCAGCAGTGACTGTAAAGCTGTATTACGCGTATCACACATGCTGTCTTGTCTCTTAGGTATTGTCTTGAGGCAGGATTACGTTTTTGCCACAGGAGAATAATGACTGGTTCCTGAGTTCCCCTCTGGAGTGTTGGTCTCACAGGGGAATAAAAGGATAGAAGTCCAACAGCAGCTAATTAAATTAACCAGCTATAATTAAGCTGCTGATTTAGACCTAGTGGGCTGACTTTTTAACTTAAAAATTCAAGGGGCTTCTCTTTGTAAAATGACTCAAACAATATAGTATTATGATATACACTTACGAGCAAACGGTTAATAATGTTTTGAACGTTTGACTTTCAGGCTCTATATCTCACCTTCAGCTATAGCTTTGAACATAAGACTACCATCATTTTATATACATCATCTTGGTTATCTCATACATAAATTAGACATGCAGCTATTTAGCATATGATTAGTTATGCAGATTTTCGTCATGTAACTACGTTGTTACTGTTTTGCTCCTAGTGGTGGAACAATCTTTTTCTTCTTGTATAGTACAAATTACAACCTGTTCTCACATTCCCCAATAGGTCAGTGTGTTATTAGATAGATTCCAAAGCGAAAGGTCACTGGTTTGAATCGAGGAGCAGCCATGAAGAAGATCTCCCTAGAAAAGAGAAACAGCATCATCCAAGCTCATCAGTAGCAGTATCTCGGCCAAGAAAATTGCTAAACTGCATCGTGTGAGTGCCATGACAGTTTAAAGATGGTGGAATGAAGTCTGTCCATCCATTCCAAAGCTAAGTGGTGAATGTCCAGGCAAAATATCAGTCAATTAGTCGGCTCATCACAAAGTCTATAAGTTCTGGCGTGACAAACACGGCATTGGAGGTGGCTCATGTGCTTCATAATAGTGAGATCACAGACCCCCATGCAAGCACTGTGCAAAGCGCATTACACAAATCTGGAATGGTGGCCCGAAAAAAGGTGAAGAAGCCTCAACTTCAATATTGTCATAAGAAGTAAGTTGTCTCATTTTCAGAGAAGTACGAACAGTGGACAGTAGAAGATTTGCAATGGCTGATTTGGAGTGATGAGACAAAAGTCAATAGACTGGGCACTAATGGGTGAAAATTGGTCTGAATGAAACAAGGTAAAAGGGACTAACAGATTGAGAAATTGAAGGAAGAGTCAAGTTCGGTGGAAGAAGCCTGATGATATGGGGTTGTTTCACGGCCAAAGGCGTTGGATACTTAATCAGGATCGATGGTGGTCTCAATGCTGAGGTATATGTGATTAACCTGCAAGACGAGTTATTTTGTACAGTCGAGTACTCAGGGTATGAAAAAGACGACATAGTGTTCCAGCAGGACAATGACCCAAAGCATACATTGAGATTGGCAAAGAAATGGTTCAATGACAATGAAGTAGAGGTGCTGGATTGGCCCCCACAGTGCCCAGACCTCAAACCAATCAAACACTTGTGGGTGTTGAAGAACAAGCTGTATTCGTACCCAAGTGAGTCGACCAGTATGAACCAACATTGGGAACATGTAGAAGAGACCTGGAAACAGATTTCGGTCAAGACATGCTTGAATCTGATCGAGAGCATGACCAGAAGGATTCAGGCAGTGTTGAAAGCCAAAGGTGATTTTACAAAATACTAACAAAATAATAAAAATAAAAATTTAGAATTTTAGAAGCAAAACAGTAACACTGCAGTCACATGACAAGAATCTGCTTAACTAATCATATGCTAAATAGTTGCAAGTCCAATTTATGTATGAGATAGCCAAGATGATTGTCTATAAAATGATGGTAGTCTCACATTCAAAGCTGTAGTGAATGGTGAGATATGGAGCCTGAAAGTCAAAAGTTCAAAACATTGTTATCCTTTTGCTCATCAGCGTAAATTTCTTGGTGTCTATACACATGTCCATTAAAATATTGCCCTATAAAGTGATTCTTTTGAATGTGTCTTACATACATTGTCACCTGGAAAGGAAATAAAAAATCACCCTAAAAACAAAAAGGGATAGTTGTGTTAATATTTCATCACTGTGTATTTTATTTCCTCGGCCGGCCAGTGGAAGTTTTTGGGGATGTATTTTGTGCTGCTGGCAGTATTTTGTGATGGACTGTGGTATTTGACTCTGTTGGGGTGGTATAATGTACCAATATGGTATTGCTAACCCTGCCTACTTGTTTTGGCCCAGCCTTCCATCAATTTGGACCAGACTACAAAACTTTTAATACTTTTTCCCAGGGGCGGACTGGGAACTTAAAGTGGCCCTGGAAAAAATATCATAACTCAGGAATTGAGCCTTGGATCAATCAGCTAAATTAAAACAGCTCTTTAGTCAAGTGAAGCACAGCTATGTGTCAATGCAAACAGTTTAATGGAGAGGTTGCTGGAGATAGATTTCCTTTAAGCACAAATATGTGTCTTTGTGTACTTCTTGCTAATATTGTTATAAAACACATCCTTTAAGTTGTGTATAATACTACTGTATGTATATCTTATAATATCATATACTATGCATGGACTACAGAGAAAAAATGTGGAACCAGAAAGGAATTTCAGCTTTTGAAAAATCCCATGTCCTGGTATAGGTATAACCCTTTCCCAACCTACATGTACAGAGGATGTTGGGTCTTTGAAAATGAGACCCCCTTGGGAACGGAGCCTGCTGCTTCACATTGTTGTTATTGCCAATCGCAGAAATTTGACCCCTGGATTTCTGGGAAAAATATATGAAAATTAGCAAATTAATCTACTAGTATCAGATAGGCTTAGGAAAGCTCATTTGAATATCTATCCCAGAAACCCAGAGACATTTCTCCTTACCTACAATGCTATGCACACATACTACGCATGCTAGGCGCTCTCCGTAATAAGAAAGAGTACCCGCCAAGATAAAGCATCTAGCATCTATCCATCTTCACCAAGAAACTAAGAGTAGCATGCTAGGCCCTCTTCCAGAATTGACTAGTGCCTGAACCAAATTTCTTCAAAAATTCAGCGAACCTAAAATTAACCGAATCTTAAATGCTTTGCTCATGTCTAATGCTTAACAGCTAACCCCAGTCAATTGAGGATAGGCAGCAAGCAAGCAAAGTGGGTCCTATCACTCCAAAACACATCCCCTTACAGCCTCAAACATTCAGATGTTGTGATATAGTCGTGTACATAGGTCCTTAGAGATTCCAAACTATCGAATACTAGAGAAAAAGGATGTACAAATAATCTCATTTCCTACAATGACCTTTTACCTCTTGAGACGTTTGCTGCTTCACATGGTGACATTTTCTGTGGCCACCTCAGTTCTCCTTCAGCCTGAATCCTCAAATTAACCTATTAATCAAGTGACAGAGAATCAGATGTAAATGTGGATGAGAATATCCAGGTGTAATTTATCAATGTGGCTTCGTACAAACGTGGAAATGTAGACAGAGCGAATAAAACCAGTGTTAAATATTGCACAGATGGCTTTTTGGGGAATAAATATGCTAGAAAAGGTTGCAAAATAAAAGCCGAATTCAGTGAAGATCGAACATATGAAGTGACAGATCTTCACCGAGTCAGTAGTAAAGAAACTGTACAAGGCTGGGACATTTCATGTTTGTTACAGATTAATCAGGACTCGGTGACTAAATGTTCTTTCTGGGATAATTATCTAAATTACATTTAAAATTTATGTTTAATCTTATTTTATTAAATTTTTCCAAATAAAGAATACAACATAGAATTCGACTGATATTATCATTTTGTTACAGTACTAAACATTGGTTTGAATAAGCATAAACAGTGCACATACTGCCATAGATCCTTTTCATATATTATAGAAAATATCATCTCTGATAAAAGCGGGAACCCAGTCCAAATGAACACCTTATCCCTCCTGCTTTTCTCTTCCGTTGTTCCCGAACTATTCCAATCTGGTTAATAACGTCATAACAATAATGTCATCACTTAGTACACTTAATAAGTGTGTTAACCATGGTAAGAGTATAAAGAAGTAGAAGAAGAAGAAGAAGAAGAAGAAGAGGAATAGGGGAAAGAAGGGAAGGGAGGGAGGGGGGAGGAAAAAAAAAAAAATATATATATATATATATATATATATATATTATATATATATATATATATTACACAAATATACACCATTTCCCCATACTGTCACCCAGTTCTCCCTATAATCTTTATATCCTTATATCCCTTCACAGCTCATATCACTGGTTCTGCCACTCAGTGAACCTGATCTTAAAGTCCTCTGACTCCAGATACATAATCCAGGGCCTCCAAACCGCTAAGTATGCTGGGGTACGTTCATGCTCCTCTGCCACTAACTCTTCTAATCTTTGAATGTTTTTGAGTTCAGCCAACCATTTACCTGGAGATGGCACTGTAGTGGATCTCCAAAGTTGAGGTATTACCATACGTGCCGCGATAAGTAAATGCCTCAGGACCCCTTTTTTGATCTTCGCTAATGTCCCAGGTATGAGTGAAAGTAAGGTACATTGAGGCGTGTTTTGAATCGTCTTACCGGAGTAATGTTGGTATATTGCCAAGACATCTCCCCAAAACTTTTTAATAGTTGGGCACTCCCACCATATGTGGAGCATGGAGCCTCTCTCCCCACCACATTGCCAGCATGTCTCTGGAACTGTCGGAAACATCAAGTGCACCTTAGTCGGACAATAGTACCAACGTGAAAGAATCTTATAATTTTTCTCCGTAGCTTGTGATGCTAAGGACATATTGTGAGTCAGAGCACAAATCTTGGTAACCTCAACATCTGAAAGAGAGATCCCCAAGTCTGCCTCCCATTTTTGAAAATATGGTGCTTTATTGTTATTAGATAGTTCCAATAGCAACCGGTACATTTGCGAAAGTTTCTTTGGTGTCTCCGATGTTTGCAAAAACATCTTGTCAAAATCTGATAAAGAAGGTACAGAGTTGTCTTTAAGAATGCTGTTCCGAACAAATACTTGCAACTGATTGAATTCTAGCCAAGACATATTAGTGTCAGGACTTCTGGTCTGCAATCGCTCCAACGTGATTAATTTGTCCCCCTCCAACGCATCTTTCAATCTGGGGGCTGCCCGAGCGTCCCATATCAGGAATCTACCTACTCTAAAGCCTGGTTGGAATTTAGAATTTCCCATAATAGGCGTCATTTTACCTGGTCTAACTGATATCTTCCCTGACGCCAGCCATTTGTCCCATACTGTAAGGGTGTGTGTAGTCAAGAAAGGGGATCTTCCCATTATGTCCCTCTCCTCAGGTGCTAGCCATGGAACCGTGCGTAGTACATTGAAAATTTAACAGGAAAAGTCATCAAGTATTGCCATATTACTCCATAAACGTATGCAACTCTCTAGAAAACATCTGGCTTCCTGCATATAAAAGGGAGTCTGTCACCAGCAACTTCCCTATCTGTTTGCATAGACGCATAGCTTTGGTTCACCTGATTAAAACTCTGTTTCTCTTTTGTTTGGTCTGAGGCTCCGTTCCTGAAGATATCTTTCTTTTTCACATTTTCTCTCATATGCAAATTGGGTTTTTGGGGGAATGAGGGCATCATTATTGCTCTTGTTGCACCCAGGCTCTGCTCCTTTCTGTGGTCAGCCCCTCCCTCGCTGCTAAGGCTGGGTTCACATGATGTTTGGACAAAAGCGGCCCTACATGTCACCCATGTCCCAATTGACAGAAGACGGGCAACACAAGTAGGCAAGGACAACATAAGTAGGTAGGGCTAGCAATAACATAGTGCAGCATAAATTACCACCCCAGCAAAACCAAATACCACAGTGCAGCACAAAATACTGCCCCAGCAAAACCAAATACCACAGTGCAGGACAAAATACTGCTTCAGCAGAACCAAATACCACAGTGCAGCACAAAATACTGCCCCAGCAAAACCAAATACCACAGTGCAGGACAAAATACCGTCCTAACAGAACCAAATACCACAGTGCAGCACAAAATACTGCCCCAGCAAAACCAAATACCACAGTGCAGGACAAAATACTGCCCCAGCAAAACCAAATACCACAGTGCAGGACAAAATACTGCTTCAACAGGACCAAATACCACAGTGCAGCACAAAATACTGCCCCAGCAAAACCAAATACCACAGTGCAGGACAAAATACTGCTTCAGCAGGACCAAATACCACAGTGCAGCACAAAATACTGCCCCAGCAAAACCAAATACCACAGTGCAGGACAAAATACTGCTTCAGCAGGACCAAATACCACAGTGCAGCACAAAATACTGCCCCAGCAAAACCAAATACCACAGTGCAGGACAAAACACTGCTTCAGCAGAACCCAATACCATAGTGCAGGACAAAACACTGCTTCAGCAGAACCAAATACCACAGTGCAGGACAATATACTGCCCCAGCAGAACTAAATACCTCAGTGTAGCACAATACACTGCCCCAGCAGAACTAAATACCTCAGTGTAGCACAATATACTGCCCCAGCAGAACTAAATAACACCATATAGCACAAAATACTTCCCCAGCAGAACCAAATACCACAGTACAGCACAATATACTACTTAAGTAGAACCAAGACCACAGTGCAGCACAATATACTGCCTCATCAGAGCCAAATACCCCAGTCCACCTCTGTCCACCACAGGTGTATAAACTATGGGGCACATTTAAGTCCTGCATGTCAGCTTTTAACTTAGCGAAGCAGACACAGGTCAGTGCCCGCTCTGCTAATCCTGGTATAGTACATGGTTACAGAGTACCCATGTGCTATGCCAGCATTTAGTAAACCTCAGGGGGAACAGGCAGGAGCAGCAATGTGTGCTCCTGCCCGTACTCTGTGAGCTGCAGTCCCATTCATAAACTGTACAGCCTATACTCCATACACGCACAGAGAACAGTTTGCTTTAGGGAGGGAAAAGTCTATTAAAAATACAAAATTTCTTAATAAAGTATATTACGAAAAGTAAAGATGGTGACTATTTCGACCTAATTAGTGGAGAGTATCTTTATGGATTTTGGGAGGACCATGGAAAATCAGGCTCACTTAAAGGGGTATTCCCATCTCACAAATGTAGTTTGTATAGTTAGATATAGCCATACCAATATTATTATTAATAGAATGTATTTATATAAAATGTACCGTTTAGAAGATTTGCCTATTTATATATCCATTGTCCCACACACATCAGTCAGGCCGTTGCCCCTAGTTACGGCCACCGCAGCCATGTAGTAGTGGTGGTCAGCTTGCTCTTGTTCAAACCCGCTCTGAGGTAACTTCTGTATTGTGAACGCACATTGCATGTGCATGCGGAGACACATCTTATGGTACTTTCACATCTGCATTTTGGACGCTACCAGTCCAAAACGCAATGGTCAGGATCCATCCAAAACGCAGACTTTATAAACGGATTCTGCTCCATAGAGATACATTGATCTTGGAACTGGATACATTTCTCTACGTTTTGGAAGCACAGACACAAATGCTACAACCCTAGGATGTGTCTCCGCATGCTCATGCAATGTACGTTCACAGTACAGCAGTTACCTCAGAGCGGGTTTGAACAAGAGCAAGCAGACCACCACTACTACATGGCCCCGGTGGCCGTAACCAGGGGCAACGGCCTGACTGATGTGTGTGGGACAATGGAAATACAAATAGGCAAATCTTCTAAACGGTACATTTTATATAAATACATTCTATTAGTAATAATATTGGTATGGCTATATCTAACTATACAAACTACATTTGTGAGATGGGAATACCCCTTTAATGTTTAACAATAAAGTAAAAATAAATTTCTGAATAAGTGTTGCTAAATTTAAAGGGGTTACATTTTTTGTTCTTTGTATGTTTCTAGCTAATCACATGTAGGGGGTCTACAATTCACTTACTTCATCTGCAGTGGCTCCTTTCCCAGATTCCACTGAGGGTCACATGACCTGTGATGCCAGCTTCTCTCCCTACTCTGCTGATGTTTCTTGCACAAACCTGAGAGATCAGATAAGAGTCTGTACACTAGACGTCACTGTGCTGGCCACACCCCCTGCTCTGTTGATGTTTCTTGCACAAGCCTGGGGAGCAGGTCTGTGTCTGTGCACAAAACGTTACTGGCCACACCCCCTGCACTGCCACCTGCTGCTATCTGTCATGTGTCTCCCACTGGATTCTTTAGCAAAGTTTAACCCCTTCTGCCATCAGCAGCACAGACTCAGGGCTAGTGGCTTAGCTGAGCAGCTGCAGGCAGTGAAGAGACACAGGATCTGCCCTCCTCATCCTGCAGACACTGAGCTGACAGACTGGAGGAGTTCTACAGAGCATTGCACAACAACAGGTAGAGCAGTAGCAGTATCAGCAGTGTCATTGTACAGCTGTCACTTCTAGTCCTACACATACAACATGTTGCTGAGTATCCCAGCAGGCAGACATGTCACTCAGGGAAGCACTTTTATTCACTCTCTATGCAGAACAGGAGGAGGAGCACAAATATTCATGAGGAAAACGTCAGAGATTTTTGTTACTGCAGAAAAGAACTAAGGCCACAAAAAAAATGAGGGAAATTAGGAAATATATATTTTTTGCCTAAAAATTGGTTAGCCTATGTATATATAGCTGACCATCAGATTTACAGTACTATATATATATATATATATATATATATTATATATATATATATATTTTTTTTTTTTACATAACTCGGACAACCCCTGGCAATATGTGGCTTCTAAGCTGCTTACCACGTGACCCTGTCTGCCCACAATGCCCATACTGCACATGGGGTTTAGACACTGCCAATATAGAACTTTTTCCTGTGAAGGCTCAAGTTCTGCTATAGTCTTAGGCTACTTTCACACTAGCGTTTTTAAATTCCGGTATTGAGTTCCGTCAAAGGGGCTCAATACCGGAAAAAAACGCTTCAGTTTTGTCCCCATTCATTGTCAATGGGGACAAAACTGAACTGAAGACAACGGAATGCTCCTGAAAGCATTCCGTTCCGTCTTCAGACGCGGAGAACAAACCGCAGCATGCTGCGGTTTGCTCTCCGGTCCAGGCATCCGCACCAAGACGGATCCGGAATGACCCCCAATGGAAGTCAATGGGGACGGATCCGTTTGGTGTGGACACACCAGTAATCCGGATCTGTCCTCCATTGATTTCCAATGGGGGGTCATTCCGGATCCGGCATACATACACACAGACTACATACAAACAAACATACAGACATACATACAAACATACAGACATACATACATACTCACATACTCCCGGGACGCCGGCAGCAGGTCTTCACGCGCCTCCTGCACGCTGCGATGACGTTTCCCCACTGCGCCCAATGTTGTTTTAGTGTTGTTTTAATGTGTGTCATGCGCTGCTCCGGCTCCACACATGTATAGCGTTAGCACGGATCCGTCGGCACCCTTTAGGTGCCGGATCCGTGCTAACGCTAGTGTGAAAGTAGCCTTAGCAGTGTGATCACATTCTACTGTTATCTGTATCATCCTGTCTGGTAATAGGATATCCATAGTCCTACAAACATCCCCTGATCAACCAACCTAACACTGCTACATTACTGTATTTTACCCCTGTCATCCTACTTGCAAGTTGGTGGCCTTAATACCAATCTCAAGCTTGATTACTCGTACCTGGCGACACTGTAATGTCACTTTCCATCTAGAATACCTCCTAGAAATATACTTCCTTGGAGTATAATGTGACAATATTTCATTAGCTATGTATTATGAACCACTATAACATACCCCATCGTGTCTTATTAATATGGCAACATGTTCCCAGTTCAGCATTTGGCATGTACTGTACGACAATGTTTGTCTTAATTTTCACCCCCCTCCTGGTTCCTCTATGAACTATTGTGGCTTCCGAAGCCAAGCAGCCTAGACCTCTTGCCTGTGTGGCATCTGCTCCCTGTGACATTGTAATGTACTGTCAGCGGGGTACAGTACATGTGGTAATGTTGTTACATAAACTGTAATGCTCAATCTGTTTCCCTGCTAATATTCCTTTTAATTAACGGAAGTGTCAGATATCCAGCATGCACAGGCGGAGGCTGACATAAATGTTTAAAATGTTGCTTGGAAATGCAGAAGTGTAACAAGTAGGGAACAACTTCTTCTGATATGAAGGAGAATGCACAGTAGGAGCTACAGAACTACTGTAAGATTTACGAAGGTTAAACATGAGATGTGTCGCTCATCATATTAAAAATTCTGACTTTTATGAGCATGCTTGTAATCCAATGACTCAAACTGAGATGCTAAAATGGAAAGCACAAAGCAAAATAAAACAGGAACAGTTGATGTACAGAGAGAACATACAATCTCTATGTAAATGTTGCCCTGCAGGGGCAAACGCAGGGTTTTTAATGGTTTTTGAGTGCAAAATACAGTACGTCCAATTATACAAACCTTGCAGCTTTGTACACAAATTATATAATGTACTTTTAGTGGATTGTGATAGCATTCCTATCATAGTGAATACCCAATAACTCTAGTGGTCTCAGGTGAAGAAGGGGTGCTGATAGGTATTGATGTACATTATACAGGTTTATGAGCTAATATCTAATAGAGATGAGTGAACCACTCAAGATTTAGTTTGGTTAAGGTTCAACAAATTTTTGAAAAAGTTTGGTTCGGACCCAAACCAATTCGGACTGAATCAGTTGCTCCGATTGTCCTGAAAATTGGTATACAACACCCTTTATTCTCCTAGGACTCCAGAAGTTTTTAAGAAAACTTGTTTTCTCTTTTTTTTATTTTTTATGAATTGTTTCTTCCCCCACTCCCTCCCCAAGCTCTCAAGCGCAATAACAACAATAGTAAATCATATCTGAGTGATACTCACATACATAGCTATGGGTAAATGCACTTTTGACACCGTTAACTGCTTTTTCATATTCCAAAGCTTCTAAAATTTGTCCCTTATTGGGTGCAGATGATGTTTAAACACACACGTTTTTATGGGAAGTAGTAGTAATAGTAGTAGTGGTGGTGGTAGCAGTGGCAGATGCTTTGCCTTAATAGTGGTAGCAGTAGGGAATTAGTAGCGAGGACCACCAGCAGCTGAGGCAGCATCAGCAACCATATGGCACATGTTAGCAGGCAGGGAGCAGCATGATAAAGGCAGCGGCAGCCTTACAGAAGATGATGGTAGGCACAGGTCGCAGCAGTAGTATGAAGGCGGCAGTGGTATGATGGGGGCAGCAGCCTTACAGAACATGATGGTAGGCAGGCTGCAGCAGTGGCATGATGGCAGCGGTGGCATCATGAAGGCAGCAGCAGCCATACAGAACATGATGGTCAGAAGGCTGCAGCAGTGGCATAATGTCGGCAGCGGTATGATGGAGTTAGACAGGCAGAAACAGTGGCAAGATGAGACACCGCTAGTAAGGCCAGATCTATTCATTGGCCTCAGCCGGAGGAATGTTGGCCAGAGTTTAGGTAGGCCTGAACCTGGACATAGTGGTGGGAGCTGTCGGCTTTCTGACTGGCCTCAGCCTGGCATGGCACTTGGAAAAACTGCTCCATTATGTTGAGGAGACTGAACTGGCTGCTACTGCTGCTGTGGCTTCAGCTGACTGTGGCAGCAGGAGGTGACTCTGAGGGGGGTGGAGAGGGGTCTCTCTTTCAGACATGCTGACTGCAGCTTGTTGCAAACTGTGGTGAGCTGCGTGGTGCACAGTGTTTCCTGGTAATAATATAATTTGTCCTTCCTTTCTTTGGCAGGAAAACATTCCACCATTTTGCTTTGATAGCAAGGGTCTAAAAGCATGGCTATCTAAAAAATAATCATCAGACTGCTTCATGTCACCAATCCGCCTGTCACTGTGTAAGTAAGTGAGTCTACAGGTTGGCTTTCTAAACAGCATGCTGAGGAGCCAGTTCTTTCCAACTCTGCTCTGCAGCACTGAGTTGGAATATTGTGTATTAAGCAGTGTAGCTGCAGAGAGAGCATTCCTCACCACGTGACAGTCTCTTGGACATTGCCAGCACCTTGCACAAGCCAGTGCATTTTTTAAAAGGCCATGGAGGTAGCATATTTTATTTCCCCAGGTCTAGGGCATCCTGGATGTTGTAGCCATTGTTGCTGACCAGTTGGAGCCGGCGGGGTGACAGCTAGCAGGATCTTTGCTGCTTGATGTACAACTGCTCGCCTGTACAATTACTCACACCTAGGCTCATTAACTCCGACACCGCATGGCTGGACACGTGATAGGAGGGAGGAGGAGTAAATCTACTTTCACACTAGCGTTTTTAAATTCCGGTATTGAGTTCCGTCATAGGCAGGGGTGTAGCTAAAGGCTCATGGGCCCTGGTGCAACATTTCAGCTTACCCCCCCCCACTCAGCACAGGTGCACCTAGCTTTTCTGATGCCCAAGGCAAATATTGAAACACCCCCCCATGCCAAATTCTCAACCTAATCCCTTCCCTCCAGTCCTACTGTTAAAGGGGTTGTCCTCTTTTTACTACTAATGACCTATCCTCACTATAGGTCATCAATATGAGATCGGCTGGGGTCCTCCGGCACCCTGACGATCAGCTGTTTGAAGAGAGGGCAGAGCTCATATGAGAGCTGCTTTCTCTGCTCTGTTCACCTGCTCGCCATAGAATTTGCAGTGAAGAGCAGTAAACAGAGCACAGAAAGCAGCGCTCGTACAAAAAAAAAAAAAAGACAACCCCTTCAAAGACAGACTTGGAAAACATTTCATACAGCACTACAGAGCATACAGGGTCATACAGCGCCACATATGTACCTCTTACATCCAGTGACTTCTCTTCTCTGATGACGTTTTCTTTCCTCTTCTTCTGTCAGACCAGACCGCCATGGTGACTTCTTTCAGCCGCGCCTCGTCTCTGAAGAGTTCAACAAACAGACATCTTACTTTCCTACTTTTCCATCATCCTCTCACCTTCTCAACATCTCACCCTGCCCGCTCCCCATACTATACTACAGAAACAGCCCCCTAAAAAATACTGGCACCACACAGAAAAACAGTACCCACATCAAACCCCAGATGAGACCCCCCCATCTCCAGACCCCCATTAGACCTCCAAACTCCCATATCTGACCCTCATTAGTCCTCCAAAGTCCCAATCAGCCCCTCGTTAGACCCCCAGACCCCCTATCAGATCCTCATTAGGCCTTCAGACCCCCAATCAGACCCCCATTAGACCTCCAGACCCCCAATCAGACCCTCATTAGGCCTCCAGACCCCCAATCAGACCCTCATTAGACCTCCAGACCCTCAATCAGACCCCTAATCAGACCTCCAGACCCCCATTAGACCTCCAATCAGACCCCTCTAGACCCCCAGTCAGACCCTTCAGGCCCCTAATCAGACCTCATTCAGACCCCTAAGTAGATCCCCAATCAGACCCCCCTTCTGGCCCCATATCATACTCTTGTGGCCCCCATATAGGACTCTCTTTCTGGCTTTCTGGCCCCATGTCAGAACCCCTTTTCTGGCCCCCATTTTAGACTCCCCTTTTTGGTCCCCATTCAGTCCCACCATTTCAGACCCCCCCCATTCTGTCCCACCATTCAGATCCCCCATTCTGTCCCACCATTTCAGATCCCCCCATTCTGTCACCACCATTTCAGATCCCCCCATTCTGTCCCACCATTTCAGATCCCCATTTTGTCCCCACCTTTTCAGATCCCCCCATTTTGTCCCCACCTTTTCAGATCCCCCCATTCTGTCCCCACCTTTTCAGATCCCCCATTCTGTCCCCACCATTTCAGATCCCCCATTCTGTCCCCACCTTTTCAGATCCCCCATTCTGTCCCCACCTTTTCAGATCCCCCATTCTGCCCCCACCTTTTCAGATCCCCTTTTGGCCCCCACCTTTCAGACCCTTGGCCCCCAGACTCAGACAAGACAAAAAAAAAATAAACTTACCTCCGGTCCTGGCTGTGTCCCCGCTCTCTCCTCTTTCAGGGGCCCGCGCTGAAGTCACCTGACCTCCTGCAGCATCAGGTCAGAGGGCGCTCTGTACGTCCTGACGCTGCAGGCAGTCAGGACACAGCAGCGCCGGCCTCAGGAAGAGCAAGAAGAAGGAGGGGTAAGTACTGTACAGAGCTACCAGCGCTTCACTCCCCCTCCTCCTGCAGGCTAGTGAGCGCTTCCATTATGGAAGCGCTCGCTAGTATTCCCTTTATAAGATGCACTGCATCTTATAAAGGGAAAAGTTTAGCACCAGTGGCATGGGGGCCCTCGGGGCCCCCCTGGCTTAGGGGCCCGGTCACAGCTGCGACTGCTGCGGCCCCTATAGTTACGCCACTGGTCATAGGGGCTCAATACCGGAAAAAAATGCTTCAGTTTTGTCCCCATTCATTGTCAATGGGGACAAAACTGAACTGAAGACAACGGAATGCTCCTGAAAGCATTCCGTTCCGTCTTCAGACCGGAGAACAAACCGCAGCATGCTGCGGTTTTCTCTTCGGTCCAGGCATCCGCACCAAGACGGATCCAGAATGACCCCCAATGCAAGTCAATGGGGACGGATCCGTTTGGTGTGACACACCAGTAATCCAGATCAGTCCTCCATTGACTTGCAATGGGGGGTCATTCCAGATCCGGCTACACAGAAATACAGAAATACATACAGACATACAGACATACATACACATACACATACATACTCACATACTCCAGGCAGGGACGCCGGCAGCAGGTCTTCACGCGCCTCCTGCGCGCAGCTATGACGTTTCCACACTGCGCCCAGCAGAGGGCACTGTGGGGAATCGTCATCACTGCGCGCAGGAGGCGCGTGAAGACGTGCTGCCGGCGTCCCTGGCTGGAGTATGTAAGTATGTATGTGTATGTATATGTATGTCTGTATGTTTGTATGTATTTCTGTCCCAATGTCTGTGTCAACATGTGTGGGGCCGGAGCGCTGCTCCGGCTCCACACATGTATCAGCGGCAGCACGGATCCGTTGGCACCCTTTAGGTGCCGGATCCGTCTGCCGCTAGTGTGAAAGAGGCCTAAGAGCAATGTTGTGCCCTGCTACTGTTGGGGATGGGACTGTGTCCATGGAGGAGGCGGATAAGCGCCTGCGGTGGGAGCAAGCCTGATAATATAGTTTGTTGTGGGGCCAAAAGTACAAGGCCATGTTGCTGAGGTGCTGTCTCTCCACTGCAGCAAAAAACCTTGACTAAGTGGGCAGTGAGAGACGATTATTGTCCTTGCCCATAACAGCTGCTCCAGTTGTCCACCGTGGAGTGCAGCTTGATGTACAGAATCTCAAAGAGTGGACTGCATTCTCGGAGTATAAGGCTCTACTACAATGGTACTACAGGAACTGCACTGCCAGCAATGTGGGGGTTCAGCTTGATAATTGCTGGTTAAGAAAAGTTTTTTTCTTGGCCAAACAGTACCTCGATCTGGCTCCCATGTCCTATCCAGCACACAATCGTCATCACTCTCACTGCTGCTTTTATAAGACTGAGTTATCATGGGGAGCTCCTGGGACCTTTACCATGCTCTGTGTTTTCCCCAACTGCCACTGTCACTGCCACCACCAATGTTGTGGCTACAGATGCCACTATTACCATCACCATCGACACAGCTATGAATGAGGTTATGAGATGCCCAGCCTCCTCCCAAAACTCCTCCTCAGGGAAGCCCAAATGGTTACAGCTCTCACATAAGTTGTCAGCAAATAGCCTCTCTTGACGATGTACCGTAGGACGTGGTGGGGTTTTCTTGCTACTTTTTTAGAAAAAAGGGGAAAGGGGGGAAGACAGAGAGGACTCCAATGAAAGCTTTCCATGGGTCTGCAAGTAGGAGGAGCGGTAGGAACACTGTGACCCCTGGCTCCATGGCCCGGTGTCAGGATCTGAAGTCACTTCCATGTCATCCTGCTGCAACTAAGAGGAGGACTGAGCCATCCAATCAACAATCTCATCCTCTTTCTCCTGAATGATAATTTTGTGCCTTTCTGAAGTCAGGGACAACTGCAGCCTACTGCTACTGCTACTAAATTTGGCCGGATAACTGGTGCAGCAACTACCCACATTCTGGTTCTGGGTCATTTGATGGGAATCCTCTCAGATAATGTTGTGCTCTACCCTGTATATTGATGTAGTAATCATGTACATGCTGGTTTTAATAATTTCAATAACACCCAAAAATGATTTGATTGGAACCGTGTGGAGACAGAAATAAAAGAAAACAGATTTAGGTCTAAATTTGCTATCATCACAGATACTTTTGTGCACTAACCTGTGTATTGGTATAGTAATTACCTATATACTGAACTGAATAAATTCAATAACAGAAAAAAATTGGATTAGAACCATGGGGAGACAGAAATAAACGGAAATGGATGACTAAGGCCTAAAGCCTAATATCACATTATCAAATTGGATTATTAAAGACACCCGCAGGAAGAAAGCACAAAAGATACCCTATTAACATCAAAAGCGCACATCGGCACGAGCGCACCACGTGGGACGGCACGTGGGACGCAGCTAAACAGGCGTGCTCTGTAGCCGCGCGCTAACAAGGGAACGTCGCGCTGTTGGAAGAAGTAACATACTGTACATCGGAGAGAGGACAGAGCACAGGAGCGGTAACGTACTATATGAAATATCCATCTGACTCATACAATAGCCTAAGTCATAACCGCTGAACCACCAATGTTTATGTATATGTTATAACCACATTGTACCGTTAAACAAAGGTTCTCTGGACTGTATAAGGAGCATGTACCATAACACATACCCTTGATACTTATTCCTTGAACCGGAGCCAACAATAAAAAGTCTTTGGCTACAGGAACCACACTATATGTGAACTAATAAGGGAAAAGTTAAACATATACATACAGTATATACATTTCAGTAAATGTATACACTTCTGGTCCTACTTCAATTCATGATCTAGTAACTGCTGCCAGAAAAGCATTCTATCTTATTTTATTTTTATATTTTTCTATTCTATTTTAACATTTTTTCCAGCGCTGGAGAGATATTACTAATTGCATTTTTGTTTGCTCTATTATGTAACAATTTTTAACTTTATCTAAAACTCTATCTAAATAAATAAATATTTATATCCCATTTAGAGTGTGCCTATTTATCCTCCTGCTTATTAAATTAAGCTACTTATTAAATTGAACAATCTCCCCAAAAATTTTAAACCATGTGGAGTCAGAAATAATTGGAAATGCATGATTGAGGCCTGACACCTAATATCATTTTATCACTTGCAGATAATTTTGTGTGGAACCCTGAGTATTGATGTAGTGATCACAGTTATGCTGATTTTATGAAATTGAACAACCACCTAAAAATTTGGAATCGTATTGAGACATAAATAAATGGTAACAGATGATTGAGGCCTGACGCCTAATATCACGTTATCACTCACAGATAATTTTTTGCTCTACCCTGTATATTAGTATACTGATCATGTATATGCTGGTTGAATTAAATTGATCAAACCCAGCAAAAAAATTACAACTGTGTGGAGACAGAAATAAACGGAAATGGATGATTGAGGCCTGACACCTAATTTCATTTTATCACATGATCACTCACAGATAATTTTGTGCACTACCCACCCCAAAAAATAAAAAATGTAACTGCATGGAGATAAATAATTAGAAATAAATAAATGAAGATAAATAAACAGATTTAACCTTAAAAATAATCACTGGTGTTTTTGTTCGCTCACCTGCATATTTTATATGGTTTTTTAAAACTTAAAAATGTAAAAATTGAATAAACTATGTGAAATGCCTTGACACAGAGTTCAGACTGGTATTTCAGGTGTTTTCACCCAGATGTAAAATGGTAGATCGATGGTAGAACACGTGTTGTACAGTTTATAGCTTAGTCCATCCAAAAAAAATCTCTATTAAAATGGAACACTGTTCTTGCAGTTAGCTTCTTTTGAGGTTTTCAATAGCTACAGTTGTGATTTCTGACTGTCCCTAACACCCCAAGATGTTTTTTCTGGCAAACACTGTAAGACCCATCCACCCTCATTCACAGCTCAACACAGAATGACATTCTGCTTGTCCTGCAAGGGCACCTCCCTGCCAGCTGCAACACTGGCTCATCTAGGCTGTCTGTCGGCCTGTGAGCCAATCAGGGCAAGTCCTCCCCTTCACTTCCTCTCAGGGTCAAGTGAGCACACTTCTTCTTCTTCCCTAGTCCTTTTTTCCTGCCGACATGCAGAAAAATGGCGTTACATGCCATTTTAGTGGATTCAACTGAAACAAACCTGAAAAGGTTCAGGTTCGTCTTTCATCCCAAAAAATTCAAAGTTCATAATTGACCAGATTCACTCATCTTTAATATCTAATATCTCTTGAGGTTTACAATGCTTTTGTGGTTAATACTTAACTCCTTAGTGACCACCAATACACCCTTTTATGGCGGTCTCTAAGGGGCCTTAGGCTGGGCCACCATATACAGACCTTATTCGCCACCAAAAAAACTGAACAGAAAGCGTTATATACCCCATATACCCCACCAAAAGTGTTATATACCCCATAATTATATCAATGAAAACGACAAGTCCCACAAAAATCAAACTGTCACACAGCTCCGTAGAGAGAAAAAAGTTATGGGTCTTTTTTTCTTTTTTTTTTTTAAGTTTTATTTGTACAAGAGTAGTAAAGCATAAAAAATCTAAATGTATTTTGTCTCGTAATTATACTGACCCAGAGAGAAAAATTATTGTTTTATTTATTCCAAAGAATGAACACTGCAAAATTTTTAAGGTAAAAAATCAGTATTGCTGTTTTTTTCTTATCTTCTTCCTTGTTGTCTGAACGTGAGCTACTGAAAGGGTGGACATCCCTGTGTCCATCCAAGCACTGCGCCGGACAGAGAATAGGAAGCTAGAAAACTGGACTGTTCAGCCTAAAGCCGGACATCTGGCCACCCTAACATCAGCCTGCCCCTAGGGTGGCCAGAAGTCCAGTTTTAGGCTGGACAGTCTGGCTTTCAGACTCCCTGTCCACCGTCCGGCGCAGGGCCTGCACAGACACAGGGATGTCCACCCTTTCAGTAGCTTACACTCAGACAGATTCTTCTCTGTGTCTTCACGGAACCAGGGGGCGTGGTCTTGTGTTTAGGGGTGTGGCTTCATGGTAACCGGTGGCACGGATTCACGTTGGGGTGAGGCTGGACAGTCTGGCTTTCAGACTCCCTGTCCTCTGTCATGCGCAGGGCCTGGATGGACACAGGGATGTCCTTTTGAACAGCTCACTCTCAGACAGCAGCACTGTGCAGTCTGAGCATGAGCTGCAGGGAGAAAGTAACCCTCCCTCCCCTGCAGCTAACAGAAGTTGATTTTTACCTTCATTTTTGCTGCAGAGTGAGAGGGGTGTGTGGCCTGACCGGGTCAGGGGCGTGACTTAGTGGGACCTGGAAGTGGGGCTTTTAAGTCCTTCTTTTGGGGGTGGCCTGAATTACAGGTTGATGCCATAGTAATTTAGGAGGAAACACAGTGGGTAGCAGTAGAAGAAAACATCTTTTATTACTACTGAAGGTAAATATGTGAAATTTACATTATATGAGGTAATGATTGATGATGAGTTAGTCTAAAACATAAATTTTATTTATGGTAACCGGAATACCTCTTTAACAGTGTCATCCACAGCGCTTTGCCCATTTAAAGCAGACCTACAGCAGTGAACTGGCTGTGTTGTTATGGAAACTGTTGTATGTGGAGACTAACTGCCTGTGAGCTTCTATTGGCTGAAAAGGGTCATGTGACCAGGCTTCTATTGGCTGATGCATTTTTTGGGAATATCTCAGGAACGGTACGGTACATCCTAAAACCTTCCCGGACACCTGTTGTACCTGTGTGCCAAATTTCATGATTGTAGCTGCGACGGTGCGGATTCCTTTAGCGGACACACACACACACACACACACTCAGCTTTATATATTAGATTTCTCTTAGTCCTTCATGTCTT
Organism: Rhinella marina; assembly: GCA_900303285.1. Lineage (NCBI taxonomy): Eukaryota > Metazoa > Chordata > Amphibia > Anura > Bufonidae > Rhinella > Rhinella marina. The sequence continues at coordinate 32,732 of ONZH01010923.1, read as the reverse complement.
TATTATATTTCTTCATAGTCCTTCATGTCTTTAATATACTGCAAACCCGGGTTCTTCCATCATTCTACCACTCGGGTTGGAATTAATCCAACTAGAGCTGGATGTTCTCCTACTATATATAGTCTGGATAAATAAGTGGAAATTTTTAACAGAGATTGTATTTATTTTCAGACTTTTAACCCCTTGACGACACTCGCTATACATTTACGGTGGATGTTGTTTCTTTAAATATGGAGGAACGGAGAGAGCGCTATAGCCATAGGTTACCTACTGTTTAATACAGCAGACAGCCAGGGCTAATGTCTGGATCAACGACCCTTCTCCAGAAATCTAGTAACTTTAACTAGATATGAGCAAATATTTCTAAAATTTGATTTGGTTGATTCACCAACTGTCTATTGGTCATAATGTACAGTAACTGAATAAGTAATGTAACTATGTAAGTATGAATGGCGCAGCAGGTGAACTAGATAAACACACCTATATATTAGATTGCCTGTTGACACACAGTATGTATAACAGAATAGATTAAGTATTAATGGCAAAGCTATTGTACTAGATAAACGTGCCTATAGATATTAGACCACCAGTTGACAATGGGTCTGATGCACAGTAAGTCTATGTATAATAGAACAGATTAATTATGAATGGCACAGCAGATGTAGATAAATGTGCCTATATGTTAGACAGCCTTCTTCTCTTGACAAAGCTATACGCGAAACGCGCGTCAAGGAGGCAAGCCGCCACCATTACTTGGTATGTTAGGTTAACTTGATGTGGTTGATGCTCGTTTTCCCAATGCATAGTATGTTTTTGGCATCCAGTATTATGCACCTGTTATGACTCAGTGAGGTTAAGCATTGTATTATATAATTCTTTCTTATGGATGTCTTTGCTATACATTGGTATTTTTCAGGGCAATGTGCAAAATTATGATGAAATGTTGCTGATAATTATGGTGGTAATGGCATTCATATATGTAATGGTGGCAGCTGCAAAAATTTGGGTCTCTACAATAAGTATGTATTAATCATGTGGTCTACATTTTAATGAATTATTAATAAACTTTGAGGATTATTTAAATGAACTATTTAATACTCCGTTTTGTTATTTGAGATTATATTAATATTTGGGAGTAGTTCTTAAGGTAAATCGAATAATTGGATGGTGGATTGAAAATTTGTAATATTAGACAGCCTGTTGACAATGTGTTCGATGCACAGTAAGTCTATGTATAACTGAACAGATTATTAATGACACAGTAGGTGAACTAGGTAAACGCGCCTATATATTAGACTGCCTGTTGAGACTACATCTGATGCACAGTAAGTCTATGTATAACAGAATAGATTAAGTATGAATGGCGCAGCAGATGAACTACATAAATGTGCCTATATATTAGACAGCCTGTTAATAAGTGAGATGCACAGTAAGTCTATGTATAACTGAACAAATTAATTATTAATGGTGCAGTACGTAAAGCAGGTAAAAGTACCAATATATTAAACTGCCTGTTGAGACTAAGTCTGATGCAGTAAGTCTATGTATAACAGAATAGAATAAGTATGACTGGCACAGTAGATGTAATGGATAAATGCGCCTATATATCTAGCTGTCTGTTGACAATGAGTCTGATGCATAGTACGTCTATGTATAACAGAACAGATTAAGAATGCATCAGTTGAACAAGATGCACAGGGAGATTACACTAAGCCTACACTGTCCCTGCAGTCTCCTTCTGCTCTCCCTAGAGTGTTTAAAAACTCAAAAAACTTAAAAGCTTTCAAAAACACTGTCCCTAGCGCTTGCTATATCTCTCGAGATTAGGCGTTTATAGGGCTGTGACATCACAGCGGGTGGCTATCTGCTGAATGGTTGAGTGCATGGAATTATGGGTCATATCACATTCCCGGGCTTCTTACTTTCACTTTGTAACACGTGTAGCCGCCAATCTAGGAAAAAAATGATTTGTTAGCATGAAGCGAGAGGAAATTTGGATTCCAGGAGAATCAAATGTTTCCTGAAATTCAGATAGAAGTCAATTTTTTCACTTCAATTTGCTCAACACTAACTACACTCCAGAAATACATCCAGGGCCCTCCTGAACCCTTAGTGAATTCACCATCGCCACCTTCTCAGGCAGAGAGTTACATAGTCTCACTGCTCTTACAGTAAAGAATCCTCTTTACCTCTTTGCCATTATTTTTGGCTCATTTTACGCCATAAATCTGGCACAACATGCATAATAAAAGTACCCCAGTGTGTAGCCAATCTGTGTGCGACCTATCTCTTACCCTTTGATATTCTACAGTCTACATTCAGCATTTAGAGTAAATTGTACTAAATCTATATTGCATTGCACACAGAATTTCAACAAATGCTATTATTATGGTCATAGGATAAGGGAAAGCCTCTATGGGCCCTTAAGGTCCAAAAGAAAAAATTGCCTCTTTTTTAAAATCAGTACCATATGGTACAGTATAGAGCCATAGACCTCTAGGGGTGCTGTATTACAACTCCATACAACTAGAGGCATAGGTACAGTAGGTGGGCTGATGAGTATTTTTTCTTCTTGCTCTTGGTACCAACATGTGACCATATATTTCGCCCTATAAGATGCACCTGGCCATAAGACACACCTAGGTTTTAGAGGAGGAGAATAAGAAAGAAATATATTTTTCATTAGACCTCGGATCAGATCCCCAATCAGACCCCTAATGTTAATCAGACATCAACTCAGAGCCGCATTCAGACCCCCAATGTTATAAAACTCTCAATCAAACCTCAGCTCAGACACCAATGTTAATAAGACCAAATGACACCTCAGATCAGACCCCCAATCAGACTTCAGCTCAGACCCCAATGTGAATGACCTCCAATCAGACCTCAGATCAGACCCCCAATCAGACCCATAATGTTAATCAGGCATCAGCTCAGAGCCGCAATCAGACCCCGAATGTTAATAAGACCCCCAATCAGACCTCAGCTCAGACCCCTCAATGTGAATGACCCCCAGATCTCAGATAACAGTCCCATTCAGACCTCAGATCAGACCCCCCAATGCGAATGACCCCCAGTCCTCAAATAACAGCTCCATTCAGACCCGGTACCCCCACGATCAGCTGTTTGAGAAGGTACCGCCGCTCCTGTGAGCGCTGCTTCCTTCTCACAGCTTACCAAGCACAGTGCCATACATTGTACAGCAGCTGTGCTTGATATCGCATTCAGCCCCATTCACATGAATGGGGCTAAGCTGCGCCTAGGCCTTGTGACCGATGAACATGACGTCACTGGCCTAGGAAAAGCTAAGAGAAGGCTGTGCCACTCACGGGAGCGCTAGTTCTCGGTGTCTGACCGGCGGGGTTCTCGGTGTCGGACCCCCACCGATCAGACACTGATGACCTATCCTGAAGATAGGTCATCAGTAGTAAAATCCTGGAAAACCCCTTTAAATCTTGATATACGCTATTACCTGCCTGTAGTACCTGTAGGCTCACATTTGGCTTAGTAAATCAGAACTTGCACTTTGCATACAATCAGATATAACGATAGTGGGCTGAAGTAATGGACATAACAGCTTATTCTTCAACTGGTATATGCGCTTCTGATGTGTCTGCGCAGTGGTTTCCAGCGGATATATGGAGGAAAAAGATCAATAACCCCTTTGTCGGGATTATTTTTCATTAGGAACATGCTTTTTCAGACTTCTTTGAGTTTAAATGAGGTCTTAAAGGGGTTTTCTACATTTTTCTGTTAGAATGGATATTTTGATAAATGTGACGTCAAGCCCTTTTCCAGTACAATGTAATATCAGGCAGTCAATATGACTTGCACATTCATCTAAAAAAAAAAGCCAGGCGAAGGTCAGGTCCTTGAACCTAGTGACAGTGTTTATTCAATTTGTGTGCAAGCATTAAATGGCCAAATCACATCCATGAAACTGTTAGCCTGGATAACAGGACACGATGGCTGGCGGCAATCATCTGGAAAATGGATCTAAAATCATGAAATTGATTTTGCTGTAATGATTTCTACACATATCGATTGATTCCATAGATTATGCCTGTAAGAAGGCATCTGGCCTATTTGCTGATTTGTGCGTCAATGAGGAAACTTGCAGCTTTTATTCTGTTTTCCCTCTGAACACAAGCTACATTAGACTCTGCATGTTAATAATGACATATATACAGTACAGACCAAAAGTTTGGACACACCTTCTCATTCAAAGAGTTTTCTGTATTTTCATGACTATGAAAATTGTAGATTCACACTGAAGGCATCAAAACTATGAATTAACACATGTGGAATTATATACTTAACAAAAAAGTGTGAAACAACTGAAAATATGTCTTATATTTTAGGTTCTTCAAAGTAGCCACCTTTTGCTTTGATTACTGCTTTGCACACTCTTTGCATTCTCTTGATGAGCTTCAAGAGGTAGTCAGCTGAAATGGTATTCCAACAGTCTTGAAGGAGTTCCCAGAGATGCTTAGCACTTGTTGGCCCTTTTGCCTTCACTCTGCTGTCCAGCTCACCCCAAACCATCTCGATTGGGTTCATGTCTGGTGACTGTTGAGGCCAGGTCATCTGGCATAGCACCCCATCACTCTCCTTCAAAGGTCAAATAGCCCTTACACAGCCTGGAGGTGTGTTTGGGGTCATTAACTTAAACGAGTTTGAAAGGCACTCCACCTGGGGTTGGTGCTCAGTGATCGGGTAATCAACCCAAATACAAGTATAGATTCAATCACGGCACTCCAATTGTATAATGCAAATTAACGGAACGCTTTATTGATATTACTCCATTTTGTCAAGGCCAACATTAATGTTTCGGTCCTCCCGGACCTTGATCACGGCCGTTGGTGTATAGTGGAGGTGGGTAGAATGGCGCCACACCGCCAATTAGCCAGGTGCGGCGCGGCCCTACGCACATTTGGGGGCGGCGGCGGGGCAGAGGGAGGCGATACCGATGCCTGTACTGCGGGGCAGGGGAGAGAGAGGCGTCTCCCCTGCCCGTTCCTCTGATAGGCTGCAGGCACTAGGCCTGCATCCTATCAGAGGCCGGCTCAGACACCTGAAGAGGCCTGCATCGCATCGCTGCCAGCTCCATGGAGGTAAGTATAAGTGTTTATTTTTTTTTTATTGTAGCAGTCATGGACCTTGGCATTTTTAGGGGCACATGGGGGCATTTTTACTGGCACATGGGGGCACTGGTGGCATTTTTACTGGCACATGGGGGAATTTTTACTGGCACTGGGGGCATTTTTACTGGCACTGGGGGCATTTTTACTGGCACATGGGGCACTGGGGGCATTTTTACTGGCATATGGGGGCACTGGGGGCATTTTTACTGACACTGGGGCATTTTTACTGGCACATGGGGGCATTTTTACCAGCACAAGGGGGCACTGGGAGCATTTTTACTGGCACTGGGGGCATTATTACAAGCACTGGGGCCATTTTTACTGGCACATGGGGGCACTTGGGACATTTGTTACTTGCACATGGGGGCACTAGGGGCATTTGATACTGGCACATGGGGGCACTGGGGGCATTTGTTACTGGCACATGGGGGCACTGGGGGCATTTCTTACTGGCACATGGGGGCATTTCTTACTGGCACTTGGGGGCATTTCTTTATGGCATGGGAGCACTGGGGGCATTTTTACTGGCACTGGGGGCATTTCTACTGGCACTGGGGGCATTTTTCCATGGGCACATTGGGGGGCACTATTACTGTGGGGGACACTATTACTGTGGGGGGCACCCTGGCACAGTATCAGTGCAGTTATTTCTCAGGGACGTTATGTTCACACTATTACGGGACACTATTTGCTGGGCGCAGTTATTTCTGGGGGACGTTATGTTTAGATTATTACTGTCAGGGACACTATTTGCTGGGCGCAGTTATTTTAGGACACTGTGTGCCAATAATTATTGAAGGGCACTCTCGGTGTGGTACTAGTGGCACAGTACTGGGGGTGGTAGGACTATTTGTCCAGAAGATGGGAGGATGATGGAAAAGTATTAAACTAAGATTTTTTCTGTCAAACTGCAGAGATGAGAAATGACAGAAAAATGGCGTCTGGTCTGAAAGGAGAAGATGAGGAAAGAGAAGATCTACATTAGAGGAGACGTCACTGGATGTAAGAGGTATGAGGGCTGTATTATACTGGATATAAGAGGTATGGGGCGCTGTATTATACTGGATGTAAGAGGTATGGGGCGCTGTATTATACTGGATATAAGAGGTATGGGGCACTGTATTATACTGGATGTAAGAGGTATGGGGCGCTGTATTATACTGGATATAAGGTATGGGTGCTATATACTGGATGTAAGAGGTATGGGGCACTGTATTATACTGGATGTAAGAGGTATGGGGCGCTGTATTATACTGGATGTAAGAGGTATGGGGCGCTGTATTATACTGGATGTAAGAGGTATGAGGCGCTGTATTATACTGGATGTAAGAGGTATGGGGCGCTGTATTATACTGGATGCACGAGGTATGGGGCCGCTATATTATACTGGATGTAAGAGGTATGAGGGCTGTATTATACTGGATGTACGAGGTATGGGGCGCTGTATTATACTGGATGTACGAGGTATGGGGCGCTGTTTTATACTGGATATAAGAGGTATGAGGCGGTGTATTATACTGGATGTAAGAGGTATGGGGCGCTGTATTATACTAGATGTATGAGGTATGGGGCGCTGTATTATACTGGATGTATGAGGTATGGGGCGCTGTATTATACTGGATGTAAGAGGTATGGGGCGCTATATTATACTGGATGTAAGAGGTATGGGGGCTGTATTATACTGGATGTACGAGGTATGGGGCGCTGTATTATACTGGATGTAAGAGGTATGGGGTGCTATATTATACTGGATGTAAGAGGTATGGGGCTGTATTATACTGGATGTAAGAGGTATGGGGTGCTGTATTATACTGGATGTAAGAGGTATGGGACGCTGTGTTATACTGGATGTAAGAGGTATGGGGCGCTGTATTATATTGGATATAAGAGGTATGAGGGCGCTGTAATTATACTGGATATAAGAGGTATGAGGCGCTGTATTATACTGGATGTAAGAGGTATGGGGCGCTGTATTATACTGGAAGTAAGAGGTATGGGGCGCTGTATTAATACTGGATATAAGAGGTATGGGGCGCTGTATTATACTGGATGTAAGAGGTACGGGGCGCTGTATTATACTGGATATAAGAGGTATGGGGCGCTGTATTATACTGGATGTAAGAAGTATGGGGCGCTGTAATTATACTGGATATATAGAGGTATGGGTCGCTGTATTATACTGGATGTAAGAGGTATGGGGGCTGTATTATACTGGATGTAAGAGGTATGGGGCGCTGTATTATACTGGATATAAGAGGTATGGGACGCTGTATTATATTGGATATAAGAGGTATGAGGCGCTGTATTATACTGGATATAAGAGGTATGGGACGCTGTGTTATACTGGATGTAAGAGGTATGGGGCGCTGTATTATATTGGATATAAGAGGTATGAGGCGCTGTATTATACTGGATATAAGAGGTATGAGGCGCTGTATTATACTGGATGTAAGAGGTATGGGGCGCTGTATTATACTGGAAGTAAGAGGTATGGGGCGCTGTATTATACTGGATATAAGAGGTATGGGGCGCTGTATTATACTGGATGTAAGAGGTACGGGGCGCTGTATTATACTGGATATAAGAGGTATGGGGCGCTGTATTATACTGGATGTAAGAAGTATGGGGCGCTGTATTATACTGGATATAAGAGGTATGGGGCGCTGTATTATACTGGATGTAAGAGGTATGGGGCGCTGTATTAGGCTACATTCACACGAACATTGTGTTTTGCAGTCTGCAAATTGCAGATCTGCAAAAAATGGATGATGATCCGTATGGCATCCTTTTTTTTTTTTTTTTTTGCAGATCCACTGTAACAATGCCTATCCTTGTCCGCAAATGGACAAAAATAGGAATGAACATACAGATGCGGACAGCACACAGTTTTCATTGAAGTGAATGAGTCCGCATCTGAGCCGCAAAATATGCAGATCGGAGGCTGCAAAAACAAATGTCGTGTGAATGTAGCCTTACCCTGTATGTTCTGTAGTGATACACGTAATGTTAGGAGGGAAAAGGTTAGGGTGAGAATTTGGCATGGGGGGGGAGTTCAATTTTTTACTTGGCCAGCAGAAAAGCTAGGTGCACCAGCTCTGAGGGAAGGGGGGGGGGGCCCAAGCTGAAGTCTTGCACCAGGGCCCATGAGCCTTTAGCTACGCCCCTGGCAGACACTGCTGTGAAGGTGAGCGACTATGGCTAAGAGACCCATCACCTAGAACATTACTAGGCCAGTACCACCTAAGAGCTAAACTTCAGCCATTAACCTACCTCCAGATTCTTGCTGGTGCCAGAGAGAATTGCACTTGGACATTGTTGCAATTGAATGTATTTGAAGTTCTATGTTGCACTTCAAAAAAGACTTTGTTACATATAACTCTTATACTCTAATACTTTAAGGGTTAACAACATTTTGATTAAATGTTTATTTGAATAGTTTGAGGGGTGTGGTTTCTACAACGGGGTAATGTATGGGTGGTTTCTATTATGTAATCCCCACAAAGTGACTTCAGAACTGAATTGGTCCTTAAAACAAATTGATTTTGGACATTTTCTTGAAAATTTCGGAACCTTCTAACGTCCTAAAAAAATGAAATAACATTACTAGTGTAGAGCGAATCAAAGTATCTGAAGTGGACTTCGATCCGATTTTCAGAAAAGTTTGATTTGCTGCAAAACCGAATTTCCTCGCGCTTTGTGGTAATGAATCTATTTTTCCTAAAATTGCGGTAAAAAAATACATACTCACCTCCATTTGCACATGAAGAGGCCATCGCGGCCATCTTGATTGCAGAAACCGTGAAAAATCTTCCGAGGGGTGAAATGTGCATCACTGCGCTGGCCGGTTGTGAGATTTGGGGGTATCTTCAATCAAAGTGGCCGCAATGGCCTCTCAACGATAAAATGAGTATGTTTTTTTAACTGGATTAGCCCCTGAAAGGCCATAATCTTAATCTCAGATGCTGCAATCAGCGATGAACGCAGCATCTGAGGTGTTCAATGATGGGGGGCGGCGCAATTGCTGTTCCCTATGGTTGCCTCTGCTACATACATAGTAATGCGCTTCGTGACAAATTAATTTGTCAAAAATTGAATTTCTTTGTAAAATTCGGCGAAGCAGCTGAATCAAATTTTTCATAAATTTGTTCATCTCTAAACATTACCAAAATGATGCCATGATAAAGTAGACATACGGTGAATGTTAATTAATAAATATGTTATGCAGTATCACATTTATTTATGGTAATTGCAATTTAGATAATAATAATAATAATAATAATAATAATAATAATAATAATAATACTAAAGGCTGCAAATTACCAATATTCTGTAACAAAATTACATTACGACATAACCTAAGACACTTTCCGATACATTAAGCAACTACTTAAGGCTGAATTTTTCCAATTGGCACTTGCTGACAGGCTCAGAGTGACAGTTCATTATTGGCAAGAACAGTATTTCTCTAAATCAGTAACATCTTGTCAAAAGGAAATACAAAAAAAAGTCTGCACCTAAACTTAGCGGAATAAGGAGATTTATGTACTGTGACTTATTTTACGTATGCAACTACCTTCAGTAATGACAAACTGAAATGTAATCTAAGGTCTAAGTCCTTAAAGGAAAAAAAATATTCAAGTAATTACATATATTTGTGTTTTATTTTTGGATAAAACCCCCATCCCAGCACAAGTGGTCGCCCCTCACAGTCCGAGGGATATTAATCCTTATTGCTAATTGCTCTTTCAGTCACCATGATGCTTCAGGGCTCACAGCCGGAGTCTGGATGTAAACAGCTACAGATGGAGATTGTTGATGCTGCTGATTGACATGCCATGTTCTGAACCTCCATCTGTGGCAGATGACATTGTAGCTTAAGATAAATACTATTATAAAGGCATTTTCCTCTTCCTTGTCCTCCATTGTATGTAGCAGCATGATGCACAATGCTATGGAGAAAGAAAATACATCTACATCGAAACGAAGACTAACTCCTTAAAGCCAATTGACAAGCATGCTCATCATGAGTCACATGCAGCCGCTGTATCAGTTACAATCACACTCGTCATTCTGGGCACATGTGCCCTACACTTAGGGTTGAGCAATTAATAGAATTAATTTTATTAATTTGCCCTTTAAGTGCCCCGCGATATTCCTTTTTTTAAAAATTGAATTATTGATTTTTTTTTCTTTCGAAGCACTATGTACATGCAGCCTGTATACTATCTCCAGTCTCTACTGGCCTCGCCCTTAAAGGGGTTGTCCCACAAAAAATATTGTACAGTTTTCTAACCTTGACCTGGATCTGAATACTTTTGTAATTGCGTGTAATAAAACATTTTGTATAGCCACTGAGTTATTCAATAAAACATATCTGTATAGCGCCACCTGCTGTTTTTTCTTTTCCTTATTTCTTTGACCTGCTCACTGAGAGGCCGCACATGCTCAGTTTCATCCTTCAGCTGCCTCCTGAGCTGTGACAGGGGGAGCTGAGACACGCCCCCGGAGCTGTGATAGGGAGAACTGAGACACACCCCCTGAGCTGCAGCAGAAAATACACTCATCCTGAGCTATCAGCTTGATATAAATCTAGCAGAGTAATTAATGGGAAGATCTCTGGATCCATGTGAGGTACAGGGCTGGTTCTAGCTTTGTTAGAAAGAGGTTGTCATTGAATATAAGATGTCGGATTTTCATTTTTTACATTAGTCATGGCATAACCCCTTTAATTCTGGCACAGGTTGCAGGGACTGAGGTGACCCCACATAGGCTGCACTGATTCTGCATGCCAGATTACCGCTGGAGCCTGGCACGGACCGTAGGCAATTTACTGTGATGCCGGCCTCTTACCTCCCTAGATGCCATGGTCAATAGCAACTGGTATCTACAAAGTTACACAGAGGCACCCTGTTACCATCAGCCCCTTGCGAACACAATTGCTGGGCACTGATGTGTTGCTATGGCAGCCAGGGCCCTACAAAAGGCCCCTGGGCCTGCCATGACTGTGTGTATATTAGACTGTGCCACATGCATAGCTTTATAGACATCTTGTCACTGGTACAGTGCTAGGCTATAATGCAGTGATATGCAAAGTATACTACTGTATTATAAAAGTCATGTTCCCTAGTGAGAGTAAAAAAAATAATTAAATGTTAATAAAGTTTATTTCTATAAACAAAAATAATTAAAAAAATAAACATTAACATTCCATAAAAATGGTTTTATTTTGTAAAAGTGGTAAATAAAAAGTGCACACATCTATGAAATTGCCCCATGCTCGCCGCAACCCCTTTCATAAAGATAACATTATCTACACCGTCTCGTGAACAACATGAAAAGAAGAAAAATGCCAAAGATAACAGAATAGTTCTTATCGACCTAATACATAATTTTGAATTAATAAGTCCCATCTACCCCCCCCCCCAAAAAAAAAAAAAAACAAGCCTGTATCATTTTTATTCCAACGGGCAACAGGTCTAATGCAAATGGCAAAGATTAATGTTGAAACTGGTTAAATAGTGGTGCTGGAGGCTTCATGTGCCTTCAGTTTCCCGTGGTTCACAAGGTTTGTTGGACTGTGCAAATGTGATAGAATTTCAACAAAATCCTGGCATGCTCCACCAGAATTCTCAGAGAGTCCATAATAGGGAGCAGTAATGCACTGCTGTTCAGACTCTGTGTAGTGCCCTATGCCATGTGCATGATCCTTCAAGGGGTTGTCCGGCCTAGGAGCTGACAACCTTAATGGTCCTTGTGTGTGTCCCATAAAAAAACAACTCACCTGTTCACAGTCCCAACCATACATGCACTGGTGTCCTGTTCCTAGGAGCTTCAATCACAGGCCGTCTGCAGTCAATCTCAGGCCTCAACAGTCACATCTGCTGGAACGGTACGTTACCTCTGTGACCTATTATTTAAGCAAATGTGACCGCTAAGGCCTGTGATTGGCAGGTTGACAGAAGTCAAAGGAACAAACCACTTCCTAGTCCTCCAGGGTATGGAAGGAGCCAGAAATACGGTATTTCAGGTCAGTGGACAGTCAGATGTGTTTTTTTGGGGGGTTGGGGTATGTTAGGACCATAGAGTTGTTGGCTCCTTGACCAGACAACCCATTCAATCACATAGCAAATACTTTTTTATGTCCCACAGTAAGAAGTGGTCATGGGGGTTGTCCTTTTGGATCCCCTCAATCCTTTCCTCCCACTTTGCAGATCTAATCTAACTATGTTTCTGTTCCCTGTACATCAAGTGACCTTGAGCAACAGAGGAGATCCTAGTGATGTACCACCAACCATCATAAAGTGGTGGCCTATCCTAGTGATAGACCATTACTTCTTACTATGGGAATATCTCTTTAATCTCATCAGTCATACAATATAAAATAAACCGCTTTATTTGTCCTTCACAATTTCCCAACATATTGACAAACTTCTCAAATCCGTTCCAGCCATCCAGATAACAGTATATGAAATTACCTTTTTATTTGCTCAGTTTTAAACACTTGAGATATATTTGTTTCTTATGCAAATCTCAAACACTCTTGTAAATTTTTCATTACCAGTTTGGTTGTTTTATTTGTACAGCATATTGATTTCATTAAATGGAGAAATGTGTCGTAAAAGCTTTTTAGATTTAGATGAAATAGCATAATCACATGGCGCTGATGATAACACACTTTCCCTCTGCCATTGATAATCATTCTCTATATCTCACATTTGCTTTTCAGAAATTTGCATGCTGTCACTAATGTCAGAAACATACAAGAGAAGTGTTAATTAGTTTTTTTTAGTTTGTTTTGGGTGAACTGTTCAAATGTTTCTAAAATCCATATTTTCAGTTATTTTTATAATCTGTATATATGAACCCAACAGGAGCTGACACCGTCCTGTTATAGATTAATCACTTTGATGGATTTGTTATGATAAATTTTTACCACCCATTAATTCTGATGGATTCATGAGGTTTCCATTTTGAATTGAGTAACATGCTGCACTATTAACCCTTAAAGAATCTTGCGATTTTCCATTTTTGTTTTTTACTTGCTACCTTCTCAAAGCCATAACTTTTTTACTTTTCCCTTCACATAGCCTTATGGAGCTTATTTTTTGAGGGACAAGTTGTACTTTCTAATAGCACTATTTAATATTGCATGTGATATAGTGGGGAGCTGAAAAACCATTCCAAATGGGGTGGAATTGGTAAAAATAGCAATTCTGCCACAGTTTTATGGGGTTTTTTTGTTTTGTTTTTTATAGCATTCCCTATGCTATAAAATGTACCCGTTAGCTTCATTTTCCAGTTCAGTACAATTACAATGATACCACACTTGTATAGTTTTTCTTCCATTTTAAGGCTACTTTCACACAGTTGTATTTGTGGCCTCCAATCCGCATATTTTGCGGCTCAGATCCGGACCTATTCATTTTTCTGGGGCCGCAAAAGATCCGTTACCGCGGCTCTGCAAAAAAAAAAAAAAATAGAAGATGTCCTATTCTTGTTCGCAATTGCGGAATGCACATGGGCCGGTATCAGTGTTTTAAGGATCCGCAATATGCAGATCCGCAAAACACAACAGTTGTGTGAATGTAGCCTAATACTGAAAAAAAAATTAAAAACCTTGAAAATAATTTTTTCTTTTCATTGCCATATTCTGACCCCTATAACTTTTGTGGTTATATGTATGGAGCTATATGAGGGCTCATTTTTGTGGGGCAATGTGTGCTTTTCAATGATACTATTTTGAAGTGTGTGTGACTTTTTGATCACTTTTTATTTCATTTTTTGGGGAGGTGAAGTGACAGAAATATGGCACATTGGCCATTTAGAATTTTTTTTTCTGTTATGCCATTTCCTGTATGGCATAAATATTGTTATATTTTAATAGTACGAGTGTTTTCGGATGCAACTATGCCTATCCTTTTTTTTAAATTTATTTTTATTTTGGGGAAGGGGAGGTGATTTGGTCATTTGAACTTTGCAAAATATTTTAAATTTTTTTATATTTTAAAAACTTTTTTTTACCTATTTTTTTTTTTTACCTTTTTTAAGTCACCCTGGGTGAATATAACTGGCAATCATTAGATTGCCCTCTGTGTTGTGTGACGGTTATATAGCCATAATGGAACACACATATTACTATATACCAATATAGTGCTGCCACCTGCTGGCCTGTATTGATATATACCAGTGATGGGTATCAGAGCCTGCTTGAGGCTCTGAGCCATCACTGGGACATTACAGCTTCCCTGATCTCAGCTGGGGGAGTGGAAGCACGCTGTTCCTGTGCCTTGTAAACATTTGCTAGATGACTACGGCGCCTGCTGCATGCACAAGTGGGCGTCATCTTTAAAGTGTCAACTTCTGCCATACATGAATAGAAGAGGTCGCCAATGGGTTAAAGGGGTTATGCCATGATTTGATGTAAAAAATAAAAATTAGATAGTATATGACAATATCTTTCTAACAAAGCTAGAACCAGCCCTGTACCTCACATGGATCCAGAGATCTCCTCATTCATTGCTCAAATTGCTCTGCTAGATTATCTTCAGCCTGATAGCTAAGTGGGCATGTCTTTTCTGCTGCAGATCTTTCCCTGTAATTTAACAGAACAGTGACAGTTGAAAATTTAAGCTGAACACATTCGTCCAGCTCAGTGAGATGAACAAAAAGTAAGGAAAACAACAACCAGCAGGTGGCACTACACAGATACATTTTATTGAATAGCTCAGTGGCTATACTAAATCTTCAATTACATGCAATTGCAAAAGTATTCAGATCCAGGTGCTGGTTTGAAAAATATAGAATATGCTTTGCGAAATAAATCCTTTAAAGCTGCTAAAGAGCAATGCAAGAAGAAACTAAATACTGTTACAGGACAGGACATTTAATGGAAATTTTTGGTTAATGCTAGTTACCAAAATGCTGATTGTTAAGCTGGCCATTCATACAATAATTGTGAATGACAACTTTTTTCTCCAAATTCCTAATAAATAGCTAAGAGTGCATGGTAATTATATAGGGAGGGTGGTAATAGACAGTCAGAGAATGAGGGCACAACTTATCTATCGGATAGCAATGGTTCAAAGGGGTTAATATCAATCCTGTCCAACCCTTCTTGGCAATCGTAGCATGGACAAGAAGGGTTGAAATTTGCTAATGAACGTCATTCTAAGATCAATGCGTATAATTCTTCAAAAGATCATAAAGAGCCTCAAGATTATCTTTAGGGATGTGCAATAGCTATTTGTACCTAAAATTAAAAAAAAAAAAAACTAAAAAATTCAAGAACTTTGGTCTGCCACTTGGCTAAGTAAATTTTTATCCCTGAATACAAAATCCAGAGCATTCATGGAGGCACCTAAAGTCCCTATGACCTTGTTCCATGTCATAGAATCTTTGTGTGCCTCCATATGGTCCCTCTACACAGTGGCATGTTATGGATCCAAAAGTATAACTTATCCAATGGAATGTGGCACAGTTTTTTTGTATTCCTCTGTATAAGATCAGGGGCATATAGAAGTACAATACAGACCCTCAGACTTCTATGGGGTGCTATATGGCACTACACAACTCCAAACTTGGGTCTCCTGATAGTGTGCATGAGCTGTCAGAAGATCAGAGATAAGGGTCACAGATTAAGCAGAGGGATTTCAGTGAAAAGCGATAAAAAACAGTGAAATCTACAGGCTGTAGTGCTCCTCAAATCCAGTCCTCAGGGCCCAGCTGGTGGTTATGATTTGATAATATCCCCAAAAAATGCATACCTGTGGTAAGTCCTGATGCATTGACACTAATGATATTACGGTACTTGCTCAAGAAGAGCAGGTGAGTATCTTTCTCTCACCCACTGACAACTTCCCTGGACATATTTACCCTGTGAGCACCTGCCTTTGTGTTCTCGCATTTGCATTGTGACCTGATCAATATTAAAGGGGTTGTCCAGGCTTTTTATATTGATGACCTATCCTCAGGATACAGTAGTTCATCAATATCAGATCGGTGAAGGTCCAACACCGACACCTCTGCCAATCAGCTATATGAGGAGACGGCCCGCTCAGTGCGTACGTGCCGTCTTCCTTCTCTCTTCCTGTTTGCTGCTGTGGTCTATGGCCTTTGCCATACACAGCAGCGGTGAACAGGAAGAGAGACTGAAGATGGCACATGCACACTGCACGCTCCGTCTCTATATACAGCTGATCGGCGGAGGTGTCAGGTATCGCACCTACACCAATCTGATATTAATGACCTATCCTGAGGATAGGTCATCAATAGTAAAAGCCTGGACAGTCTCTTTAAGGAAATCCTAAAAAACATGACATTCAGGAGGGGCCCTGAGGACTGGAGTGGAGGAACACTGCTGTAGAAGACACACCATTGGAAATTTTTCATAAAGACTGGAAAAATATATATATTTTTTTACTCCACTGGTAACCCTTATCAGCATAACAGCAGAACAATACACTGACCTATCTTTATTTTAAGAGTGCTAAAAATTTTTAAAGGGTTCCAAAACTTTTTTTGAGAAATAAATCTACAGATCTTCATTGCTTAAATAAATAAATAAATAAAGTTTCAATAGAATTTTTTCCTCTTATCAGAATATTTGTACATTTTATGCTCTTTTATTCCTTTTTTTCATTTCCATCTGGTAAAGTGAATATCTTGCAGCTCTGAGATGTTTCATTCACGGAGGTCATTTCCTATTAATATATTTTGCTCCTGGTGCTAAAAATAGGGTAATGTCTTTAAGTTATAGCGGTGAAATTGTTACACTACTTATGCTTGTAGAAGTGCAGAGATGAAAATGACCTTGCACCTCCTTGTGATTAGTTTGGCTCCACTCCAGAATACCCACCTGCTCTGAAAGTCATCTTACAATCTCAGGAGGTACATAAATAATTTCCTAAGTCTCGGTGGCACGTTATTGCAGTTCTTTGTTTGCTCTACAGGTCTTCAGAAAGTAATAGAATCAGATGGCTAAAAGCTTCCAAACTTTTACCCAAGTACATTACGAGTGCTATTTTTGAGGAAGTGCAATCATTCGTTTTTAAGTAAAACAGAAGATTTCAGCACTGCCACTCAACTAAAAGCAAATGAATTCAGTTTATTCAAAGCCTTGGAGGATACTTGAAGCTTTTTGCTGCGATTTAGAATTGCATTTTAGGAATTCTATCAAACCACAAAAGGCAACGCTGACAATTGCACAAGGAGTAAAAAGGCTTTAATCAGATAATAACTGAGAAAAAATATATAATGGAATAGTCAGTGAAAATGCCACAAACTCGTGTCTCCGGCTATTAAACTCAGGAAAAGACATTTCATAATGGCAAAATGATTTATTCACATGGCTTCAGTTAGTGTTTAAGTTCATTATTGTAAGATTTTACGAGTACAGAGAGGTCCATGCATTAATGCACTGCGAAAAGTAGTGATAAAATATCTGACTATATGGCCTAGTTCACACTTCAGTGATTTGGTCAGTGATTTCTGGTGATGAGCAAAGTTTAGAAAAATTCAATTCGGCTGCTTCACAAAGCGTAAGTAGCAGGGGCAACGACGGGGAACGGCGATTGCGCTGGCCCCCATCATTGAACCCCTGAGATGGTACTGTATAATGTACACAGTGATGTCACAGGACAAATTTATTACATAATGGTTTAACAGTAGGAGCATAATGCACACTGTAATGTCAATGTCATAGTGCAGGAATAAAGCACTCGGTGATGTTACAGGCCAGGTATAAAAACACAGAGTGATGTCTCAGGACAACGATAATGTACACAGTGATCTCACAGGAAATTATACACACAATAACAAGGATAATACAATGACAAGGATAATGTACTGCATGTAGTGTGCTCCACTTTCTTGGATCAATATGTGACAGAATCCTTGCATATTTTTCACAGTGCATCTTTCATTATTCTACAGTTGTTACAGGATAAAGCTGTAGGGAGTGTTAAGGTAGCAGTTGCACCCCAGCCCTGATGCCTAAAGCAGGCCCAAAGTCCCATTTGCTGCACAAGAAGGTGTGAGTGTGTGTGTGTGTGGGGGCTTTTAAAGATTTTACACTGGAGGTTAGAAGCTTCAAATCAATCCTATATGTAGTTGTATTTAGTGCAACGTTGTCAGATCAACTCAGATGGGATAAATATAAAGAGATAGAAATTAGGTTACTCAAAGGCAATATTTGGCTCCGAATTCTTCTATCATACACCACTGTGTCTTCTATACTGTCTAAAATCTTAATTTTAGCTACATCCACTGATTTTGATTTATAGACTTAAGCTTCATCCATGTATCGGACTGGGGTGCCTAGGGCCCACAAGTAAAATTTATTTTCGGGGCCCATTTCGGGGCCAGCTCTGATCACGTCTATAATAATTAACTGTGCAGGGGGTGGGAGACGAGGGGCCCACCTTTCTCAGGGGCCCACCAGGGGAGTCACCTGCACCCCTGTGGGCCAGTCTGAGCCTGCTGCTCCTCTTTCCCAAATACCGAAGCACATGCATATGCAGAAATTACAATGAAGTCCTGGAGAGGATGGAAATCAAAATTTGCTTGTACTTTCTATTGACCCTTATCAGCTTATCAGAATGACCTTCCTTCGTTTATTTCCAGGTGATATTAAATGCCTTTAACCCAATGCCATTTGCACTCCAGCCCCATCAAGATAACTTTCAGTAACACAGTGATAACCAGAGATATAGCATTATTTCTATATAGTAGGATTAGCAGATAATTTGAAGGTGAAATTAGTCAGGTGTTTATAATAAGTGGGATGACAAGCTGTTTTATTTAAGAACAGGAATTTATCAAAGTATTGATCTTGACAACACATGTTTGAAGAAGTGTATCATGGCACAACACAGGAGATTTCTGAGGACCTCAGAAGAAGAGTTGTTAATGCTCTCTAAAAGGTTACAAAACCATATTTACTGAGTTTGGACCAATTCACAGTCAGACAGATTATGTATAGAGCTTAGCGAATTGAAGTATCCAAAGTGGACATCGATCCAAATTTCAGGGAAAATTTCAGCGCCAAATCTCTCACGCTGTGAGGTATGACGCTACCATGCTGACCAGCTTGTTAATATCATGTCACTGCACGAGATTTCGTGCAGTGTCTTCAATCAAGGTGGCCATCATGTGTGGATGGCAGGCCTCTACGATCCGATCAAGTGGATAATTGGTGGGTCCGGAATATCCCCCCCCTCCAGATTAACCCCTGAAAGCCCATAATAAAACGGTTGTAAACCTGATGCAGCAATCGTCAATGAACTCAGTATCTGAAGGGTTCAATGGGGGGAGGGGGGGTTGGCAATTCAATTGCCTTTCCCTGTCATTGCAAACGCTGATTACAAAGAAATGTGCTTCGTGATGAAGTAATTCTTCACGAAGCAAATTTCTTTGTTAAATTCTGCAAAGCGGCCAAATCAAACATTTTGATAACTTTGCTCATCACTAATTGTGTACAAACAAAGGAAATTCAAGACCATTATCACCCTCCCTGGGAATGATCAACCTGCAAAGATCAGGCCAAGAGCAAGGCATGTAATAGTCTATGAGGTCACAAAGGAACCCAAGGTAACCTCTAAGCAACTACATGCCCTTCTCACGTTAGATAATGTTGAGGTTCATAAGTCCACCTTCAGGAGAAAACTGAACAACAATGGTATGCATGGCAGGTTTGCAAGGAGAAAGCCACTGCTCCCAAAAAAAAAATTGATGCCCAAGCGCAGTTTGCTAAAGATCACTTCAATTTCCTCAATAAATAAAATAACTAGTTTAATATTTTTGACTCATTTTGTTTGATTTGGTTTTCTTTATCTTCTTTTAGGACTTGTGTAAAAATCTGATTCTGAGTTCAATTTTACGCAGAAATATAGAAAATTCTGAGCGGTTCAGAAACTTTCAAGTGCCACTCTCTCTACTGTTGCAATAGCTTCTGATTGGAACAACAAAGAGACAGAAAAAAGTTAATGCAATTCATTCAAACAAATTTGTGTCTTGAAATAACACGGCCATGATAATGCTACCGCGCTAATGTGTCATTATACATTTGTCTAATCAGAGAGAGCATTAGGATAAACATCAGCGAATCTCTGCGGAAGCAGTGCACGCTGACACTTTACAGATTACATTTATAGAAAACGCTTGGCTTCTGGTGATTTCACATGTTCTAATCTAAATATAATCAAATAAATTCCAGACTAATTCTATAAATGACTTTCCATTTCTCCTTGAGCATAAGGCACAAAAAAAAAAAAAAAAAAAAAAATATATATATATATATATATATATATATATATATATATATATATGTCCAACATTAATTCATGGGGACCACAGGGAGTTTGTATAATATTCCTTTGTACTGTGAAGTAATGTTCTATATATTGCATTATGATGGTCCTATAGCTATCTATCTTCATAAGTACTCAGTATAGTATAGTTAAAACCTTTAAAGTGGACCTGTCACCTCTCCTGACATGTCTGCTTTAGTAACTACTTGCATTCCCCATGTAATAACAATCCTGGATCATCTATTCTTATGACTCTATGTTGTGCCATTCCTCTATAATTCTTTCCAGAAGTTTATGAATGAATTGCCAGCAACCTGCAATGAAAGTCCAGATGGGGGGAGTGTCCTTGCACAGTGTGACACTGGCAGCACTGATAAGGACACTAGTAGTATCTACTTGGACCTTTATTTTAGACTGTAGTAATCCCTGCTGTTCTTGTTAACTGCTCAAATCCAGAACTATGAGAGTCATTTATGAAGCTCAAATATGCCTATACGCAACATTTCCCTGCTCACACCAGGTCTAAAAAAGTGGGCGTGGTGTGGGCGGGGAAGGGGACAGGCCGGCAAGCCCCTCTCATTTACCATTTTCTACACCTGTTTTAGGCATTGAAGAAGGTCTAAATACAAGACAGTAAGGAAGCTGTCTTACATTTAGAAGCGGTGGTGGATATGCCGAAGTTATGTAGAGGCCGGAGCCTCTTCAGAACTCAAGCGGATCCACTGCCAGGTATAGGGGTTTTAGACTGGCATCTAAAACGCCGGTCTTAATAAATGACCCCCTATTTGTCTCCAGACATTTTATATATTTCTTTCATCTGAACCTCTTATACTGAATGAAGCATGAACTACTCATATCCCACATACTAGACTTATTTTCTTCTAGGCTACTTTCACAATAGGGTTAATATTTTCCGGTATTGAGATCTGTCAGAGGGTCTCAATACCGGAAAAAAAGGTTTCCATTTTTTCCCCATTCATTGTCAATGGGGACAAAATGTAACCGAACAGAACAGAATGCTCCAAAATGCATTCCATCCCATTCTCATACCGGATAACAAACTGCAGCATGCTGCAGTTTGCTTTCCGGCCTGGGATGCGGAGCAAAACATTTTCTATTGTGTCAAAGATAACGGATCTGTCCCCACTGACTTTCAATGGAGTTCATGACGGATCTGTCTTGGTAATGTTACAGATAATACAACCGGATCCGTTCATAACTGATGCAGATGGTTGTATTATCAGTAACGGAAGCGTTTTTTCTTAACCCTGCCGGATTCAGCAAAAACGCTAGTGTGAAAGTAGCCTAAGGCTACATTCAAATGTCCATTAAAGATAAACCACTAGTCTGTTCCAGCAGAGGAGTAGCCTACCAGAGTTATTGTATCCAGCATAGATGGGACACTATAACGCATCTCTATTGATTCCAATGGGATCCGATGGCATAAATGCAGGCTTTCAGCTGAAAAAATATTGGATAACTTTCATCGAAGACATAAACCTACTCTAAGGTGAGGGAGAAGTTACTCTCCCCTAATGTGCGTATCAAAGCTTCATGTATCTACATTTATTGTTGCTTAGGAAAACCATTCAAATTTACAGCACAAATGATTTGGAGTTGGACTATTGTTCTGTCCCTTTAGTACAGAGCACCATTCTTGGCTGCCTATTGAGACCTTTGAGAGCCAATCTGTATTATCCATCTCATACTGGGACTGAATTGGGGTTATATCCAACTTCTATATAACAGTGATAAGATTTCATGACTAGTTGTTCATGATAACTCATTGAAGGCATGAATCAACTGCCTAGAACAGGCAATGGAAAGCACATTAACATTTTGTAACCCAAGGCAGTGGCCGACTGAGAGTGATCTAGTCCCTTGAGCAAGAAAGGTCATGGGGCCCTTACCAAGCCCTAGAGCCATGATACACTTAGCTTTGGTTAATAAAACACAATGAATATACAGGACTTATCAATTGGATATCTTCTTGTAGGCACCCTTAAATTTAAAAAAGCACTTTAACGAGGGATGTACGCAGTTCTCAAGGGGTCCTATAGAAAAACATACAACCCAGTTTCCCAGTATGTGTGTGACAATCACTCCTGGGCAAAACAAAGTGCAATGCCCCAGATTTCTGAAAAATATGTTTGTTTTTTTAATTAAGCAGAATAAATTTTAATTAAAAAATTGTAGTAAAAAAAAGTTACTCTCCACCTCATCCACTTTATCCGATTTCTGTGCCAGAAAAAATGGTACGGTGCTTCATAAATATGCCACTGATTCAGAACAGCATGTTTCTCAATGTATTCACCAGATGACTGGCAAAAATACATTGATACATCTGCTTCACTTATATTACAATACTAAGCCTAATGGTCAAGGAGACCCACGATGAGCCTTTTGTTCTTGATAAATTAACTGCGAAACTGCAAGGAGCCTACATACTAATTTTGGACAAGGACCTTCTACTGTCTATGTCTTCCCTGACACTTTTGTAACAAAAGATACGTTTTTAATTTTGAATAATATATTGTTATAATAATATATGTTCATGCCCTAAAGGCAGCTGGCTATGCTTGTACTTTATGTACTGGGTTCTAGAGAGGGTTACAATAAGCCACTCTTGTCTTTTGCCAGGATATATAAATGTGTGCTAGGGCAGCAAATTTTATTTTCTTTTTTTAATTTACTGCCTTAAAAGTACACCTCTAGTGAATAGTGCTGGGTTGCAATACCTTCAAGAGACAACGATCTTGAGTATCCACCCTCCATCTATATAGAACATGTGTAAACTCATTTGCCATAGAACTGTAAGTAATATGCCATAAAGGCAAATGACTTGCTTGAAAGTCAACTCTCTTGAACCCCTAGGCACCCCACACCAATCCACTGTTTGAAGAGGGTGCAGGCAATTTTGGGGCCTAAAGTGTATCATTTATTGTCTCCACTTCTTCTCCTGTCCCTCTTGCTGTTGGGATTCTTCAGGGTTCAGTCCTAGGCCCTCTCCTCTTCTTTCTCTATACAGCCCCAATTGGACAGACCATCAACAGATTTGGTTTCCAGTACCATCTCTGTGCTGATGACATCACCCCTGCAGTATTACAGAACACCAATCTGTAACATCATGTCCTCTCTATATCTAAAACTGAATGTATCAAAAACGGAACTTCTTGTGTTCTTTCCATCTACTAAACTAACCAAACCTGATATCACACTCTCAAGGACACCATCATCACCCCTCCTCCACCAAACTCTCCACTGCACCCAGAAGCACTTCATATATCGTCTGGTGACCGGTTTATGCAGCTTCATATCTGCTCCCCTATTTTCCAAGATGGCTGGACCATTGTACAAAACAAACACTTTTACCTTTCGTGTCACCCCTATCTCATAGATTGTAAGTTCTTGTGAGCAAGTTTCTCATTCCTCTGTAGCTATGTTATTTATGACTGTTTGTACTGTACATGAACCCCTGAACTAAAGCGCTGTGGAATATGTTGGCTCTAAATAACTAAAGATTATTATTATAATCTATAGTGGCTGTGCTTGGTATTGCAGCCCAGGCCCATTCAATTGAGCTTTGTCTAGATCATAGGAATGTGACGTTATAGATCTAGAAATAAGCCACAGTTGTCATCGGAAAGCCACAACTTTCTTAAAGGGGTTATTCAACCCCTATAATGCCCACCAAAATTCCCAGGACCCTCATACTGGTCACCTTGGCACCCATGTCGCCTCTGATGTCCATTCTGCTGCCGCTGCATCTCCCCATCCTGTCTATCAAACCATCCAGTGGCAGGAAGGGGAGCCTGGGCATTTTGGGGGGCAAACCCTTTAACACAGCTGATTAGTGAGGGTGCCGGGAGTGAGACCTCCATCAATCAGAAATTGATTTCCTCTCCTGAGAAAAATTATAATCTTGGAAAACCCCTTTAAGACTCTGATGCAGCGGTATAAACCTGATTGTGTGGCGTCCTATGGCCTGGCTGCCTTAGTTACCTAAACCTTGTATTATATTATCTTTTAAATAAAATAGCAAAGTAACAAATCTGTAGCCTCAGACCCTTTCACAGAACAAGAATTTCATTATGGAATACGGCAATACCGCTTGTACCTGTAAATAGCCAGGGAAGACACAATACTGACCTGAATTACATTATAGCTCCAGCAATTTGCCCAGGTCTTATTTTATGCCATTACATAAATATATTTATGAATTCTGTGTGAATCGAAATGGGTAATCTAACAGTCACGTTGAATACCGTTGTTGCGAATCAGTGTTTAAATGAAAAACTGCACTAACCTGCTGTATCGAAATTGGATGCATTATTTTATGTTCAATTTTCCCCCTGTAAATAGCCAGGTTAAATAATCAATGAAATCTTAGCCAGAGGAAATGCTGACAATAGCTTTAATGTAAATATTTCATATTTATCTACATTATTGGCACTTGGATTTTTCCAAAAGAAAGTACAGAACAACATAAAAGGGTTTTTAGCATATTAAAGAAAAAACTAACTTGAAAATTACATTTAAATGGCTGCATTTTCAGCAAAGTTTTATTAACTATTTTATTGTTACATACAGATTAACTACAAATCATCTTTTAACAGGATAATAAATCTTTTATTGCAGTTCAGGGACTATTGCGTGACTATCACATCTTTGAGCCTAAGATAATTCTATTATACAAAGCAAATAAAATCAACAGTCTATAAAGAAGCCCTATTATGGCTTACATTTTATTTCTAGGACTAGAAAAAAAATGAGATGTTTCTTTGTTTAGTCTTTAAGTCTAGAGCCCAAGTTATTTAAACTTACCTGGATTTGCATAAGGCCAGTTTCATGCACATTTATCTGCATTTTTGGTGTTTTTTTTTTTTTTTAAATCACAAATGGTTCAACCAGATGTTCAAAATCTTTGGTGACTTATCAGAATGATTACATACATTTAGGGGCAAACAGAGATCTCATTGGGCCCCATAACAAAACTTAGTGTGGGCCAGCGGCGTATCTACTGCTGTAGCAATCGCAGAGGCTGCTATAGGGCCCACACCAGCAGGGGGCCAGGGTTGCTACTCCCTGGCTGACAGCAACAGGAGGAGGACAAATTATTTACTTTCAGGGCCTGCCAACCACAGCAGAAGGGGGTCTGGCACATGTACCTCACAGTAACACTGGCACAGTAGACAGATTCTGGGTGGGCAATTTTATTGGCAACGAAGCTCAGCACTGGAGAGAAATAAGTGGTGGTGAGGAACCTGAGTGATGTCATCATCATGTGACTAGTTGAAATAGAGATAAAGGTGGTGACGGACCACTCAATGTATTTACACTAGGGATGAGTGAATAATTTGTAATAAATGAATTTGTCTCATTAGCAGGAGTTCTTTACTTGTGAGGGGTTGTCTCCATAGGTGAAGAAGCATCCACTTGCCTGTTGATTGACTGTGCAGGTCATCTCACCTGGCCCTGACAATCTCCTTCATAAGTAGTCACTGCCTCTGAAGCTGAATTTGAGCTGCCATGAAGAGGAGTTTCAGGAGGAGCTGGAGAACCGAATGCATAGCTGTGCTGGTGGTGGTAGTCATAGTGGCACTTGTAGCCATGGTGGTGCCAATAGGGGAGGGAATTTTGAGGGTGGCCAAGGAGGCCACAATGACATATGATAAAAGCAGCAGGAAGGGTGAGGAATATGATGATAATAGCTTGTTCAATAGGACCTAGGAGCCGGATTGGGGTGTTGAGGACGTGACATCGGAGAAGAAAGTGGCAATAAATAGCAGAGGCAACAGATGGCCCAAACCTCCAAGAAAACTGATAGGGCTAGATCCGCTTCCAATGTGGGCAGCTTGAGAAATGATAATGCCATTGATACTACTGTATATTGGCAGGTTAAAAACATGCCAGACCTAGGCCAAACTTGGCTGCTGGTTGCTCTCTGTGAGTAACTCCTATATGTCAGTTTTACTCCACAAGGATGGCACACAAAACCAGTACAGTGCATAAGATCTACATTTTCATTACTGGATCCAGTGAGATATTACAACTAGCCATCCAGAACTAGACTGTTCTCTTTCTCCCATCCTTCTTTGTGTCAACCAGGTTGCATCTCCAAGAAGTACAGTGTCCTTGTCATCCTCATCATCAAATGACTCTTGTTCTGCTTTGACTAATCCTCCTCTTTGTCCTTGTCTCCATCATGAGACATCGATAATGGATTGTGTGGCTATAAGAAAACTATTCACGACCAGCAATTAGCTTGGGGGCAAGCTGAACTCCCACCTTAAGTGTGTTGTAGTTGCTGCCGTACTACTTAGTTGTGGTAATTGTCGGGTAATTTCATGACTTCACCCAAATTTGATTCTGTTCTATAGTATTACTACGGTACTTCTGGCCAGCTGTCCATAAAAATTGTCTCGTTTCCCAAATGTCATGCAGTTCTGTGCCTTCAGCCAAATTTAATTATGCTCTATGGCATTACTATTTCAAGCAAGCTATCTTGTTTTTTAATAGTTTAAAATCTAATTTTAATTTTATAAATGAATGTGGCCTTTCGCTGGCATATACCCTGCTCCCAGACCCCGTGGACTTTTGGGGAGGTCAATTGGAACAGTGGCTGGAAATTGCCTAGAGTGCTATGGCTGGACTGTCTTGTCCAGACTCCAGTGTCATCTCAGAGAGCTTTTTTAGCATGGCAGTTGGATTGTTCACACCTAAGCAGGCAAAAGTGTCCTGCACCTTTGTCAAAATGAATCAGGCACATGGATCTGTGAGGATTTCCACACATTTCCGGCTGATGACAATGAATAAATCTGCCATTGCTGACAGTGGCCCAAAGATGCAACTACCGATGTCTGCCTGTTCTTCGTATTTCATACTCTACTGCAGCTGCTACTCCTCCTGGTGCCACTTCTACTACCCTAAACAGCTGCACATTTCCTGCTCTGTCTGAGATTCCATGCTGCTGTGAAAAAAGAGAAAAATTTTTGGTGCTTGTTCAGAACAATCCACTGCTTTTTCCGATACTACTGTGTATATGAAAACACCCCCAATAAGAGACAATTTTTTGAATGTTTTAATTTTAAAATGTGTAATAAATCCCTTACTGCAGTGAGATTTTAAACAATCTGTGTAACACTGTCAGCTACGTAAGTGTTTACCCATAGCTATATATGTCAGTTTCATATGTCAGTATTATTTACTATTGCTGTCATTGCTTTCAAGAGCTTAAGGAAAGAAAATATTTAATACAATAGATAAGTAAGGAGAGTGGACAGGTCCACTTTAAATGTATGCCAGACCATTTTACATATCATATTTTGTTTTACACGTAATTGCATTTGCTTGGATATTTGCCTTAATTAAAATTTTTAGGGGAGATTTATCAAAACTGGTGTAAAGGAAAACTTACTAAGCCCATAGCAATCAATCAGATTCTATCTTTACTTTCCTAAAGGAGCTCAAACAAATGAAAGGTGGAGTCTGATTGGTTGTCGTCAGAACTTTGGTTTCCGTCCAGCATAACGGCATCCAGACGGATCCGTTATACTTTCCCATAGGCTTCTATTATGACGGATCAAAACGGAATGCCTCTTAAAGGTGTCCATTTTGATTTCCGTCCTAGGGATTCCGTTATTTTCCGTTATAACGATGTTATAACAGAAAGTAAGAACGGAATCCCTAATGGTGATGTGAATGCACCTTAAGACAAGTATCACATATGACATGGACAGGTGACAAGTTATCATTTTGGACAACCCCTTTAATGATCCTAAATATATACATTTAAAGGGAACCTGTTTCACTGAACATGATGTTTGACCTGCAGACAGAATTTTATAGAGCAGGAGGAGCTGAGCAGATTTGTATATAGTTTTGAAGTATCCTTGGGAGTCCAGTAGACAGTCCTGCTTAGTCAATGAAATACAAATTACACTGACTCTTTTCCCTCAAAATGATACACAAATCAGCTCAACTCCTCCTGCTCAATATCATGGTGCTTACAGATAGGGCTACATGTACAAGGTGACAGGTTCTGTTTAATTAAGAGCATGAGTGACAGGTGATTTACCATTACAAAGTCAATGGGGCACACATTGTTTGAGCTGGTTCTCCTAGGCAGGGTTGCCAACCGTCCAGAAATTTCTGGACAGTCCGTAAAAATAGGTAACTTTTTTCCTCTGTCCGTTAAAAAAAATAGAGGTGTCCGTGATTTTTTTGAGGCTGGTGGTACCTTACTAGATTATTTTGGTGGTAAATATCATCATTTTACAGCTCACAGTAAATGTTGGTAATGAGTTCTGATCAGTATATTGAGCTATAGAGCTGTATTACTTATAATATTTATCCTTTTATTATGGTTTTCCAATTTGTCCGTAAAAAATGTTGGCCGTCCGTGATTTTGGGATAAGTTGTCCAGAAAAAAGAAAAATTCGGGTTGGCAACCCTGCTCCTAGGTCAGTCATGGCTAACCTCTGACACTCCAGCTGTGGTGAAACTATGACTTCCAGCATGCTCTATTCATTTCTATGGAATTCTGAGCAAGTGTGGAACATCCAAGCAAGTGTGCATCTTGGGAGTTGTAGTTTTACCACAGCTGGAGTGCAGAAGGTTAGCCATCACAGTCCTAGGTGATGTTCATCGCGGGTTTTGCAGTTGTAAGGTAAGTGCCCTATGTGTGTCCTGCTTCCCCTCTCCTCCTGCTTATCATACACTGCGGAAGTGCAGAGTACCAAACAGAAGATCCACTGCACTACTATATACAGTAGTCTTAAATTTAATACGTGTCTGCTACATGAACATATCTTTCTATCCTATACATTATTATATCGTGCACCACATTCTATTCTATGATATCCTATATGATAACTCCTAGGTTATGAAGGAGCAACAGCTATGATAACTAATGTTGTGCGAATCGAAACCAAATGAATTGGCTTCGATCTGAAAATCAGGAAAACTTTGATTCACCGCGAAACTGAATTTCCTCGCACTTCATGGTAAAAATCTATTTTTCCTGAAATGGCGGTAAAAAAAACATACTCACCTCATCCACTTGCTTGTGGAAAGGTCAAAGTGGCCATGATTGAAGATATGGCGCAAAATCTCAAGCGGGCTGACATCACCATGCCAGCACACTGGCCAGGCGCAGTGACGTCATCAGCGATGACTGGACAGGGTGATCATGTGATGACATCATCACATCACTGCGCATTTCGCTCTGTGTCTTTAACCAGTATAGCCTCTTTGTGAGCAAATGGATAACTTGAGTTTTTTTTTTAACCTGGTTAACCCCTGAAAGGCCTGAATAGTAGCATCAGATTGATCGCAGCATCTGAGTGCTCCAATGTGAGCGGGACAATCACCATTCTCTGTCATTGCCACTGCTGAATACAAAGGAATACACTTTGTGCCTAAGTAATTCATCATGAATTGAATTTCTTTGGGAAATTCGGGAAAGCAGCCGAATTGAATTTTTCAGAATTTCGCTCATCACTAATAATAACGTATGAGCTGCACTTTAGAAAACTGTTCATGCAGCTGAGATATAAATAGATGTACATCTGCAGAGCTGATTTTGAAGCAAAAAAGCATGCATATCATATTGTGAGATGAAAAGTCGTGGAGGCAGCAGTCTGGTTAAGGGTAGGTTCACATCGCCGTTTTGTTTTCCGTTCTTCTGATATCTTTCCTGTATTTCAGGCATCCATTATGCTCAGTTATGCAAATTTTGCATCCATTTTAGCCATTTCCATCTAATATCCGTTATTTTAGACAGAAAAAAGTCCTCCATGAAGTTTTTTTTTCCAACTAAAATAATGAACCAAAATGTACACAACCTAGCATAACTGATGCTTAAAATACAGGATCTGTTTCTTGTTGTTTTCTTTTCTTCTGAATTGGATGAGAAGAAAGGAAAACGAAACAGTGATGTGAACTCAGCCTAAGCATGTAGGGAGATTTGGGAGATCGTACTTCATTGAGACTTGTGGGGCTACAGCTCTCTACAGCCTATAGTCAAATGGGACAGGTTGAATGCTTGCTCTTCATCAGGGCCGACAAAGGAGCCATATCGGGAAAGGATAGGGAAGCAAAATAGGTCACGATTAGAGATGAGCGAACATGCTCGTCCGAGCTTGGTGCTCGTTCGAGCATTAGGGTACTCGTAACTGCTCGATGCTCGGACGAGTATCTCGCCATGCTCGAGGAAATGGCAACTTCCGCATCGTGCTTTTTTGGCGCCTAAAAACACAGCCAATCACAAGCCAGGAGACTCTGCGTACCACCCAGCATCACGTGGGGCCCTTACATGTCGATAGCAGGGGTTGGCTGGCCTGATCAGGTGACCCTGGAATATACTACCGACTGGCCGCGGTGCTCGTCTCAGATGCCGTCTGGATATCGTTAGGGATAGAGCTGCTGCCTTTCAGGGACAGTGTTAGGGCCTGAATTTAGTTCTCAGTTAGGCAGGGATCACCCACAAAGAACCCAACAGCCCTTCTAAGGGCTAGAAGACATTTTATTTTATTTTTTTTTGTCACTTGGCTGGCTGGCACTAGTAGTGCAGCTATCGCCATATCTAACCCTGTTTTTTTTTTTTGTTCTATCTCAGTGATACAAATCCATTGCACACAGCACTGTGGAACCATTCTGTGTGTCACAGTTCAGCACTGACTCACTCCAATCCATATATACTGTTAGGTGAAGCTTTCTGTACGTCACACAATACAACCAAGTCATTTGCTACCAATATCATCTACCGCTTGATCCAGAAAATTCTCTGTGTGACATTTGTCTGGGTCACAGACTAAATAGCCACCGTTAACAGGGTGTCAGTCAGTTCTACCATATTTCCTGCCGTCACGTTCCCAAAAAAAAAAATATAAAAAAAGAAATTATTATTTCAGTTGTTTTTAGCTCAGTGATACAAATCCATTTTACTCAGCTTTGTGTAACTTTCTGTGTGTCACAGTTCAGCACTTCGCTCCCAATCCGTATATACTGTCCAGGTGACACTTTCTGTACGTCACACAATACAACCAAGTCATTTGCTACCAATATCATTCTACCGCTTGATCCAGAAAATTCTCTGTGTGACATTTGTCTGGGTCACAGGACTAAATAACCACGTTAAACAGGGTGTCAGTCAGTTCTACCATATTTCCTGCACGTCACGTTCCCAAAAAACAAAAATATAAAAAAAAAATTTTATTTCAGTTGTTTAGCTCAGTGATACAATCCATTTTACTCAGCTGCGTGTAACCTTTCTGTGTGTCACAGTTCAACACATTCGCTCCCATCCCCCCGTATATACTGTCCAGGTTGACGCTTTCTGTACGTCACACAATACAACCAAGTCATTTGCTACCAATATCATCTACCGCTTGATCCAGAAAACTCTCTGTGCGACATTTCTCTGGGTCGCAGACTAAATAGCCACCGTTAACAGGGTGTCAGTCAGTCCTACCATAGTTCCTGCACGTTACGTTCCCAAAAAAACAAAATTTAAAAAAAATATAAAAAAACAAACATAAAATAAAAAATTATTTTTTCAGTTGTTTTAGCTCAGTGATACAAATCCATTTTACTCAGCTTTGTGTAACCTTTCTGTGTGTCACAGTTCAGCACATTCGCTCCCATCCGTATATACTGTCCAGGTGACACTTTCTGTACGTCACACAATACAACCAAGTCATTTGCTACCAATATCATCTACCGCTTGATCCAGAAAACTCTCTGTGCGACATTTCTCTGGGTCGCAGACTAAATAGCCACCGTTAACAGGGTGTCAGTCAGTCCTACCATAGTTCCTGCACGTTACGTTCCCAAAAAAAAAAATTGTAAAAAAAATGTAAAAAAACAAATATAAAAAAAAAAAATATTTTTTCAGTTGTTTTAGCTTAGTGATACAAATCCATTTTACTCAGCTTTGTGTAACCTTTCTGTGTGTCACAGTTCAGCACATTCGCTCCCATCCGTATATACTGTCCAGGTGACACTTTCTGTACGTCACACAATACAACCAAGTCATTTGCTACCAATATCATCTACCGCTTGATCCAGATAATTCTCTGTGTGACATTTGTCTGGGTCACAGACTAAATAGCCACCGTTAACAGGGTGTCAGTCAGTTCTACCATATTTCCTGCACGTCAAGTTCCCAAAAAAACAAAATATAAAAAAAAAAATTATTATTTCAGTTGTTTTAGCTCAGTGATACAAATCCATTTTACTCAGCTGCGTGTAACCTTTCTGTGTGTCACAGTTCAGCACATTC
>ONZH01010922.1:0-13531 GCA_900303285.1 Rhinella marina | reverse complement strand
ATGCTCGGAGGGTAAGACTGTGATTTTTGTGGTAGTTGACAGGTTCAGTAAAAATGTGTCATTTTATTCCTTTGTGTAAATTACCCTCTGCTAAGGTCTTGGCATCTATATTCATGGATAATATTGTTAAACTGCATGGTGTTCCTGAGAATATCGTTTCTGATAGAGGGGTACAGTTTGTGTCTAGGTTCTGGAGGGCGTTCTGTAATAAGATTAACATTTCTTTGTCCTTTTCATCAGCCTTTCATCCAGAAACTAATGGTCAGACTGAACGTCTCAATCAATCTGTTGAACAATATCTTAGATGTTATGTGGCAGACAACCAACATGTGTGGGTCAGATTCCTGTCTCTGGCTGAGTTTGCCATTAATAACCGTGTCAATTCGTCCTCTGGAGTGTCGCCGTTCTTTTGTAACATGGGTTTCCATCCACGTTTTGGCTCCTTTTTCCCATCTACATCGGTTGTCCCAGAGGTTAATGATTTCTCCCAGGAACTGTGCACAGTTTGGGCACAGGTTCAAT
Organism: Rhinella marina; assembly: GCA_900303285.1. Lineage (NCBI taxonomy): Eukaryota > Metazoa > Chordata > Amphibia > Anura > Bufonidae > Rhinella > Rhinella marina. The sequence goes on along the minus strand of ONZH01010922.1, from coordinate 13,009 downwards.
CGAACCTGGAAAAGGCCCAAGAGGTTCAAAGGGTTAAAGCTGATAGAAAGAGGTCTAAGGCTGTGAATTTTATGGTTGGGGATAAGGTGTGGTTATCCACTAAGAATCTTAATATGAAGGTTCCATCTTACAAGTTTGCACCGCGTTATATTGGTCCTTACAGGATCACCAAGGTGATCAATCCGGTTTCGTTTGAGTTATGCTTGCCCGACTCCCTTCGTGTCCATAATGTGTTTCATGTGTCCTTGCTTAAACCTTACGTTGCTCCTGTTGGTCCTGAGGAACAGCCTCCACCTCCGGTTGAGGTAGCGGGACGGGTAGAACACGAGATTGCCAGAATCTTGGATGTGAGGAGGGTCCGTAATTCCTTCCAGTACCTCGTACACTGGAGGGGATTTGGACCGGAGGACAGATCTTGGGTGCCGTTGACTAGGATGCATGCCGACTCTCTCATTCGGAATTTCCATCTGCAGCATCCCGATAAGCCTGCTCCCGCTGGTAAGGGTCCGGTGGCCCCTCGTGAAGGGGGGGGTACTGTCACGCGAGGTCGGCGTCGCGCTCCCTCTGCACGACATCGCCGGACCTCTCCGCCCCCCTAGAGACGAGCAATAGGGAATTGAAGTGCTGGTCTTGTCAGCCAGCACTTCATGAGTTAATTCTCTGTTTGGGTTTAGCCATGTGGTGCTGATCACACCACATGGCTACTTTACATATTGTTTGGACAGCTTGCTCCGCCTCAGGTCATGTGATGCTGGCCACATCACATGATCCTGGGCGGGCTATTTAAAGATGGCAACTGCCTCACTCAGATGCCTGTGATTTGCTTACACCATTGATCAGTGCTTGTGCGTTCTCAGTTATTGGATTGTTTACTTGGATTTGGATTTCGGACTTTGGACTTTTGACTTCTCTCTGCTTGACCCCTCGGTATTTACGTGACCTCCTGTGTTTGACCCGGCTAGCTGACCATTCTATATTGTGTTTTGTTACGTCTGTGTTTTGTCTGTCCCTGTGTACCCTCTCCCTTCCTGCGCACTTATACAGTGTAGGGACCGCCTTCGTGGTTGTCCGCGGCTACCTAGGGCCGTTTGAGGCAAGTAGGCAGGGAGAGAAGGAGGGGTTAGCTCAGGGCACACTACCCTTGTCTACCCCCTCGTGACAGTATAACACAAGATAGGATTAGATACACAGCACAGCAGACAGAATCACACATGATAGGATTAGATACACAGCTCAGAAGGCAGTATCACACATGATAGGATTAGATACACAGCTTAGAAGACAGTATCACACATGATGTTTGGATTTTGGATTTAGTTTTCCTTTATTCTCATGTGTTTGACCTTCACACACTTAATATTCTCAATAGATCTCACCAAATGTAGCTGGGTCTTCCGATAAATATCTCACATCTGAGGCCAGCTGCTCTAATCAAAAGAAAAAGCAGCTGAGTGATAAGCTAAATGTGTAGCACTCGCCGCCCAGTGGTTGTGACGTGTATTACAGTTATTTAGAGTTTAGTTACAATCTCGCGATATCATGCTGTTTTGCTGTCAGGACAAAATTGACACCAGTCTGAGTTTGGAGATAAGTTAAGAGTGGACGCATCTGTATGTACTCATTTTATTGTTTGTGTTTGCAGAGTGCTGTTGCATTTTTTTGTGTTTTACTTTTTTATTTACAGCCATGGTGACGTGCACCTGCATACTTGGATGTGCTGACTGACCCCCAGTTTTTCTTATGTTATTTATGACTGTTTGTACATGAACCCCCGGCACTGTAAAGCGCTGCAGAATATGTTAGCGCTATATAAATAAAGATTATTATTATTATAATAACTAGAGATGAGCGAATCGAATCCCACGAAGTGGAATTCGATCCGAATTTCAGGATAAATTCGATTCGCCTAGAAGCCAAATTTCTTCGTGCTTCGTGTCAGCAAATCGATTTAACCTGAAATAGTGTAAAAAACAAATAAATCCATACTTACCTCCTCCATTAGCTCGAGATGGGCCATCAGCCACCATCTTGATTGAAGATCTCGGCCGAAATCCAGTGCATAGTGACGTATGACGTAACCACTCTGGATGGCGTGATGACGTAATCTTGCGCCGCGTGAGATTTTGCACCAGATCTTCAAGCAAGATGGTGGTGGCCAGCCCGTCGCGAGCAAATGGAGGAGGTTAGTGTGATTTTATTTTTTGTTACTGTTCATTTTACACTTTTTTTGCACTCAGATGCCGCAATCATGTATGAACGGGGCATCTGAGGGTTACAATGAGGGGGCGGTGCTATCGCAGCTCCCTGTCATTGCACCCACTGCTTACAAAAAAATATGCTTCGTGGCGAAGTAATTCATTAAGAAGCTAATTTTTTTGTAAAGTTCGGCGAATCAGCCAAATCGGACTTTTCAAAAGTTCGCTCATCTCTAATAATAACCAACAACACTCCTCCTGTATGGTAATAATCCAGCTGCCATGTTTGATCCATCCAGCAAGTTCAGTTCATCTGGTTTTAACCCTAATACATGTTGAAAGCAAAATACCATTAAGTTAATAGGAGGGATCCCAGCACCTATGGAGGGATCTACATGTGCTAAAATTTTGTTGCACTGCATCGGGACATAAAATTTGTTTAAAATTTGTCCTGATTGTCAGATTGATGCAGAATAAAATTTTCCATAACAGAACGTGGTAGCTAGGAATGATGAATTTGGGTTGAGTTGGTGGAACAATTTGTCTGGTAATACCGTCATATTTCCGACCATAAACAATCGCAATAACAATGCAGAGTCTTTTTCGCTAAAAGAACGTATTAGCTACAATGTATTTGGGTTGAGTTGGTGAAGTGATTTGTGTGGTTCATTCCAATAACCAACGACACTCCTCCCGTATGGCAATAATCCAGCTGCCAGGTTTGATCCATCCAGCAAGTTCTGCCCATCTGCTTTTAACCCTAATATAAGGAGTTATTTGACCTCAGGAAATCCACGTTCAACTTTCTTGAGGGCCAAGTGTAGTTCAACAGTAACTGTTCTGTGATGCCCTTATATGTCTAGGGCTGCACTGAAGGGATAGCTGTGTGTCTACCCTTTGCCACCAGGTGCAGGTTATCCTCTCAATGCCGTTTATCATAGGGATCCAGGATTGTAATACTGAAGCAGACTAATTTATTTAGTAATTTTGTAAAAGGTTAAATTATTTGCTATAAGACTAATTTTTTAGCTAAAAGACTAATGTTTTCGCTGAAAGGATAATTTTTCAGATAAAAGAATACTTTTCCCAACAAAAATGAAGATCAACTATGCACAAAATTAATTTATTTGTACTGCTCAAATGGTGTTAACCACTCTAACTTTAATTAACAGTAACAGAAGCGGTTTAAATATCAATGTGAACATGCCACAAACGGTAGAATGAGTCAGGAGTATCACCCCAATTTGTGAATCAGGGCCTAATAGAATTGCTTATCTATTAATCAATGAGGACACACCACAAACAGTTGAATGAGACAGGTGTATCGCCCCAACTTTAATCAAACAGCAATTCTATTAGGCCCTGATTCAAATCAGTGTGTCTATCTGTAACAGAACAGATCAAGTATGAATGGTGCAGCAGATGTACTAGATAAACACGGCTATTTATTACACTACTATAATGTTCTCCCTACAGCATCTAAAAACTCTCCCTACGATCTCCCTACATTGTCCCTGCATTCTACCTATCCAATATTCTATAATTAAAAACTTTCTAAAACACTGTCCCTAGTACTTGCGACATCTCTCCCTGTGCTCAGTTCACAGTGAAATGATAACTGCTTGGGAGGAAGCTTGTATAGGACTGTGACTTCACAGGGGGTGGCGATTTGCTGATTGGCTGGCTGCAAGGCATTATGGGTCATATTGCATTCCCAGGCTTCTTACTTTCCCTTTGTAACACTTTACCACGTAGAGGTTACTAGGAGCAACAATCCTATAAGTGCGGCGTCCACGCTCCTAGATATAGATGCCCACTGGCATGGTTAGGTTTAGCGTAGGACCTGCCTGACCTGAGACCACCGTGACGCTGGGTAGGTGGGCTCAGATGTGTTTTGATCAAAATATGTTGGCTAAGAGTCTCAGATTTTATCATATCAGAATGAGGTCTTAGTTTATACAGTATATATTGTTTGCATCTATTTTTGTGCACTAATATTCCTTTTCTGTGATTTATTTTGATATATATAGCCACTGACATCCGCAATCATTATTATCACATTATGCAGGATGTTTTTTATCCTTTTGTTTCTGTGAGTTTTCCCTTTGTAACACTTGTAGCTGCCATTTTAGGTAAAAACAATTTATTACCATGAAGCACGAGGAAATTCGGATTAGTTGCAAAACAAATTTTTCCTAAAATTCAGATTGAAGTTAATTTGTTTCACTTCGATTTGCTCAAAACAAATTAGAATTAAAACATTTTAAAAAAAAATTGAGTCACATTTCAAAATTAGAATTGAGTTGCTCATCTCCAATCATGTACCATTCATTTTGATATAGTGTATGCGCATTGTATAGCATAAAGGATGCTGAGTATTTTTATGTCATTTGTATATTTTTGATTATTGACATTCTTAAACTGTTTTGCCAAGCTGGCTGTAAAATGCTTACAGATGACTCCTGAGCCTCCTGAGGGGATGTTTGGTGGCTGACAGATTCCCTTTTTACACTATACTTTTCCACTGTAACTGGGGCTATACAGCATCTCCATTTACAAGGGAAATTGGCAATTAGCCCTGTACCTGTGGCACTGTGAGAGCTGTGCTGGCTCTAGATAGACCTCGCAGCCTCCTGCTATCAGCATCCTGGAGACCACATGATCAGTCATGTAGCCACCAGGATCAACAGTGGTAGGTGCACAGAACAGAGAAGGTGCTTTAATGTTTGTGAACACTTCAGTATTTTCTATATTTCTGCTTAAATTTTACCTAAAACTATATCAGATTTTCACACAAGTCCTAACAGTACATAAAGATAACCAAATCAAATAAATGAGTCCAAAATATAAGACTTGGTCATTTATTTATTGAGGACCAATATCACGTGTCTGTGAGTGCCAAAATATGTGAACCATTGCTTCTCTTGTGACCTCCTTGCAATAACTGCAACTAAATGTTTCCAGTAATTTTCCATTAGTTCTGCATTACAGCTTCAACTCTGTTATGTTGGTGGGTTTTCGCCTATTAATCAGTCACTTCAGGTCCTTCCACAACATTTTTACTGGATTTAACATTATCCTTCTTTAATCTGCTTGGTTTCCTTTCTCCAAACTAGAGATGAGAAAATCTATTCGCTGCTTCGTAGATTCAATATGAATCTACGCAATTTTCTACGCCAAAGTGAATCCGGATTTTTTCAGATTCGCTCCGTTTAAATCTTAAATGTTCTTAAGCCTTTGTACGCATACGCTACGTACCTGTCCAATGAATTGTATGCAAATGCTATGTATCAGTTAATTTATCCGCTGATGTGTACAAATTCAGTTAATTAGCAAACTTTTACTGTATGTTCGTTATTCATTCAAAATAGGCGGCAAAAAGCCTGAGAAGAAAGTGGTCACCTGACCTAGGGGGAAGGCCTTGCTCTGATTGGCCCATAGGCTCGGTAAGCCTGTGACGCATCAGTTGTGCTGCGACTGCTGAGACGAGCAGAAGCACTGTCTGTGAAGTTCTTAAAGACAGAGAACTGTTGTGTTCAAATAGTGGTGTAATTGTTCTGGGCATCCATAATACAGATATCAGAGATACTGCAGGGCCAGTGCAGGGCAAGTGCAGGGCCAGTGCAGGCCTAGTAATTAATCAGGCAGGGAGAGAGACAGGGAGAGAGACGGTGAGAGAGACGGAGAGAGACAAAGACCTGCAGGGCCATAGTCAAGTGAAAATGTCTGGCATGGAAAAGCAAAAGGGTTCCAGTTCCAGCCAGACCTCAAGCTCAGGTCTGGCACAGGGCAGCAGTGGCAAAGGATATGTAGCCGGAGCTTCTACTGGTAGAATTCGTAATAGTTGGCCACTGTTCCACCAGGCTAACCCACCTAGGCGCAAAATTGTAGTGGAGGAGAAAGTAGATGAGGTAGTGGAGTGGATGGCACACTCATCTCAATCGCAGCCGCATGATGTGCTTTCTTCTGTTGATATAGTATTATGTAGCCAGGGGTCAGACTCAGAGCATTCCTCCTGCTCCACCATTCCACTCCAGCATAGCCCGTCAGGACAGCCTCCCTGAGGATTTTTTAGAGAGCAGTCAGACTTTGGACTGCCCAAAATTGGAGGTTGGTGGGGAGCAGCATATATATTGCAGTCAGAAAAAAGTGATGGGGAGTCTGATGATAATGTGTTAGACAGGAGGACCTGGGAGGCGGATCGGGCTGGTGAGGAGGATTTGATCTCAAAGGAGGAGGGTGGCAGTAGTGGCAGCAACAGAGGGCAGAGGCGAGTTAGGCCCAGAGGCGAGTATGGTGGGGCCGGCATTAGGGTCTAAGCGTGCAAGGGCTACAAGCTTGGCCAGTTCTGGAGGGCGCACGTCGGGTTTGTGAAAGTATTTCACCACTCTGCCGGGGGACATTAGCACGTCCACATGCAATTTCTGTAAACAGAAATTGAGCCGTGGGAAAGCCTCAAATGTAGGGACCACTGCTCTATGGAACCATCTGAAGCGGCGTCATGCCGCAAATTTGTCTTACCAAGGTGGATTAGAGCAGCACATTAATACTGAAGAGCTGGCTACTTCTCCCGGGGTCCCTTGCTTCAGTCAGCCCGCATCCTGAGGCATAACTAGTACATACACCTCGTCATCAACCGTGTGCGTTTCTTCACCTCCTCTTATTCGTCAGCCATCCATTGTCGAGTGCGTGGCCAAAAAGGAAGTAATCCAACAGTGCACAAACTTAATAGTGACCTGACCAAGTTGCTGGCTGTGCACTCTCTGCCGTACAATTTAGTTGACTGCACAGCTTTTAGTGAGCTGATGGCTTGCGTTCAGCAGCGCTGGCAGATCCCTAGCCCGCATTACTTTTCAAACAAAGCTATCCCCGCCCTTTACTCACACGTGGCAGGCAACATAGGACGCTCCCTGCAGCTGTCTCTCTGCAGTACAGTGCACGTCATGGTGGACACCTGGAGCAGTGCTTATGGCCAGGGGCAATATATGTCCTTTACGGCCCACTGGCTGAATGTATTTAATGGCAGCGAGGCAGGAACCCCCCAGCAACAGGACCAATTGCTTTTGGCACCTTCACGCGCTTTCCAGCCAGGATTGCACACTACCCAACACTTACCCACACCCTCCTCCACCTCCATGAGCAGTCTGCCTGCTGGAGCACCAGGGCAGAGAGTGGAAACCCCCCCTTCCTATCACATGTTCCAGATGAAACGCTGCTACGCTGTCTTAGACTTAATCTGTCTTGGCAACCGCATCCACACAGGCCAGCGCTTGCTGCATTACCTCAAGCAGCAAATAGCACGCTGGTTGTCTCCCCGCCAGCTGGAAGTGGGCAAGGTCGTGAGTGACAACGGGATAAATATAGTGGCAGCACTGAATCTGGGGCAATTCATGCATGCTCCCTTTATGGCACATGCCCTAAATCTAGTGGTGCAGAGATTTCTCAAAACATTCACTGGCCTGCGCACAGTGCTGGCAAAGTCACAGAAGCTTTGCACTCATTTGAGTCACTCTTATGTGTTCCACAACGCTCTGCTGGACTTGCAGCAGCAAAATGGCCTTCGGCCACACCGGTTGATAGGTGATGTGCCAACTCGGTGGAATTCCACGCTTCATATGTTGCAGCGGCTTCTTGAGCAGCATACAGCAGTGGATGACTTTGTCCAGCAGCAGCCAGAATCGTCGACCATAGGGAGCAGGTGTGGCTTATATTTCCATCAGTGGAGGCTGGTCCGAGATGCCTGCACTCTTCTAACGCCCTTTGAAGAAGCCACTAAATTGGTCATCCGGGATAGCTGCGGTGTGAACGACAAAGTTTACTAATTTGTCCTTGAAAAGACACTGACGCTCATGCAGCAGGGGGCAATGGGGGAAGGAAATCCTGCACATCTCTCAGCATGCCATGCTGTCATTGTAGGGGAGCCTCAATGACAAAGTTCTGTGGAGGTGCAGAAGGAGAATGAGGATGAGGAGCTTCAGGTAGAGAAGGGGGAGGAGGAGGATTTTGATGATGACCAGGAGGAGGAGGAGACACAGCTGAAGGAGCTGGAGGATGATGACACTTTCAGGGACACTGAAGTGTCTCAGAGAGAGGCTGAGATGGAAAGAACTGGCTTCTCGGGCACGCTGGCCAGGATGGTGAGCTGTATGCTCACATGCTCATGGAGTGACAGGCGTATCCTAAAAATAAGGCAGACTGATGAATACTGGCTTGCGATGCTTCTTGACCCGCGGTATCACTCCAACATAGGGGATTGTTTTCCTCCCCAGAAAAGGGAGGAGAAATTAGCATCATTCCGGGAGAAGCTATGTAGTAACCTGGCCACAGCTTTTAGCCAGCCCCAGCCTGCTGCCAGTGTCTCTGAAAAGGAGGTCTGACAGAGTCATCCACCTCCTGTCACAACCAGCAGCAGCCAGTTAAGCCTCATGAGTATGATGCAGGAATTTTTCTCTGCAGGCTCGCAACAGCCACAGCCAAGTGAACAGGCCCAGACCACCCGCCTCAACGAACAGTTTCAGGCTTACATGGCTTGCAAAGCCTCTTCTCAGACCTCCTGGACTTCTGGGCAGCCAGAATACAACAGTGGCCGGAACTTGCCCACTATGCATTAGGGCTTCTTTCCTGCCCAGCCTCAAGTGTCATGTCAGAGAGGGTTTTTAGCCCCGCTGGGGGGGGGGTGACACCCAAACGGACCAAACCTTGTCACCTAGAAGTGTCAAAAAAACACCTTTATAAAAATCAATCAAGGCTGCATTACCTCCGATTTTCACACTCCTATTGCTGAGGCAGATGATTAGATCAGGCCTTGCAGGCCGAAATAGTCCAAGTGTCTTTCCATTGTTGCAGTCAGCAAGCCCATAAAGTTGCATGCCAAACGTCTTGTGTCATGGGCTGTGCGAACCCGAACTCCCTAAACCAAAACCCCTAAATTTTATTGAAATCCAAAAACTGTTGTCTACCTCCGCCTCCATTTTCAACATTAGCACTTAGCAGGCGAGCAACTGTTGTTTTACACCGTTCTTAGTTCTATTTAGTATTCGTAAATTTGTTTTGGAGCGGAGATTGTTATACTACATTAGCGGAGATTGTTATACTCCACCGCATTCTGTTGTATTTACTAATCACTCTCTGCTGATATACCCCGTCCCCTACTAGTACTGGCCATGGCACCCATAAAAAGCCCATATATAATTTTTATTGCCTATCTTTACAAGGTAGAATGTTTACAGGCTTGTAGTCCAAACAAGCCAAGCCTTTTTCTCTTACGGCAATCCGTGAACTGGAGTGTGCGTAATTTTTTAATGCTTTGGCCTGCAGACACCCTGTGTTCATTAATCCGGGAAAATGGCTTGTGGACAATTTTTGGAGGCTCCTGCCTAAAGAGACATCCCTGTCTTCTTCACACTAATGCGGGCTCCGGTCTATGCACAATTTTTGGAGGCTTTGGCCTAAACGGACACCCCTGTCTTCTTCACACTAATCTGGGCTCCGACCTATGCACAATTTTTGGAGGCTTCGGCCTAAACAGACACCCCTGTCAGGAAGGGGTTTAAGGTTTAAAAAAACAATCATAACAAAGGTTTTACAAGAATAATTTAATAGGAATAAATAATAGCAACTTTCAACAAATAATAAAATAATAAAAAAAGGACAAAAAAAAGGTTACGCCGGGAATTGGCAGGACAAATACTGCAGAAAAGCCTGCAGGATCACCTAAAATGTATAAAGAAAACAGACAGCACTTCTTTGGATTTGAAGGTGAGTATTTTTTATTTTTATTTTCAGCCGTGCATTATGCACAAAACATGACACATAGGCCGTGGCAACGTTTTGGGCATATATTGCCCTTGCTATTGTGCATAAAAGATAACAATAAAGAAGAACAAATAATGTATGAAACAAAAATCATGGAACAAAAAATTCACACAAAGATAGTGAATGTACTACATATTCTTGACAATGGGTAATTAGTAGAGATGAGCGAGCATGCTCGTCCGAGTTTGGTGCTCGTTTGAGCATTAGGGTACTCGTAAGTGCTCGATGCTCGGACGAGCATCTCGCCATGCTCGAGGAAATGCCATCTCCCGCCTTTTGAATTTTTGGTGGCTATTAGGGATGAGCGAACCGAACCGTAACGAACCAGATTCGTTACGGACTTTACCGAACGTTCGGTTCGTCCCCGAACCGAACTTTCGTCAAGTTCGTATGAATCAGGTTCGTTAATAAAGTTTACTTTTTCCACAGAATAGACAGGATACAAGGGATTATTTATTACTCCTACAATCCCTTGTATCCTGGTGTGACCCTCGTGTCAACCAACCCTTTTGGGAAGGAGAAGCCGAGATGGGTTATTAATAAATCTGGTTCGTTACGGTTCTGTTCGCTCGTCCGAACGAAACGTTCGGACGAACGAAAATAATAACTTATTATTATATCCGTCAAGTAGCGTACTTTTAACAACTCTACAACTATGTTCGTCACTGGAGTAGGAATGTTCGCAGACGCAGTGTATGCGTACGCTAATGCGTACATATTCATTTAGTTAAGTAGCGTACCTTTGACAACGCTAGACTGTATGTTCGTTATTTGTGCGGGAATGTTCGCATTAGCGTACGTATTAGTGTAGATTCTCAAATATGCGTATATTCGTTCGTATAAGGTTCGTTTTAGGTTCGGTTCGTACGAATCCGAACTTCAAGAAAGTTCGCCGAAGCGAACCGAACCGAACTTTTCAAAAGTTTGCTCATCCCTAGTGGCTATAAACTCAGCCAATAACAAGCCAGGAGACTCTGCGTACCACCCAGCATCACGTGGGGCCCTTATAAGTCGATAGCAGGGGTTGGCTGGCCTGATCAGGTGACCCTGGAATATACTAGTGACTGCCCGCGGTGCTCGGCTCAGTCGCTGCCTGGATACCGTTAGGGACAGATCTGCAGTGTGATACAGGGAGAGTGTTAGGGTGTTCTACTAGATTTGTGTTAGGCAGGAGTGATTCTAAAAGAACCAACAGCCCTTGTTAATCTGCTTGTGGCTGGGCTTGCTGGCACTAGTAGTGCAGCTACCGCCATATTTGCAGCAGTGTGGAACCATTCTGTGTGTCACAGTTCAGCTGTCCAGTCACCACAAACCACAATCCGTATTTTCTGTCCAGGTGACCCATACTGTACGTCACGTAATCAAATACGGTCTTTTGCTCTCACTGATACAGCTACATTAGAAAAATCTCTGTGCGACATTTGTCTGGGTTGCAGTGAAAATAGCCACAGTCAGCAGGGGCTGAGTTTGCTCTCTAATATATTCTGCACATCACGTAAAAAAAAAAGAACACAAAAAAAAATTGTTTTTTTTTTTTTTTTTTAATCTCAGTGATACAAATCCATTTCATACAGCTGTTTGGGATCATTCTGTGTGTCACAGTTCAGCTGTCCAGTCACCACAAACCACAATCCGTATTTTCTGTCCAGGTGACCCATACTGTACGTCACGTAATCAAATACAGTCTTTTGCTCTCACTGATACAGCTACATTAGAAAAATCTCTGTGCGACATTTGTCTGGGTTGCTCTTAAGTAGACCAAGTCTGCCAAATCTAATAGTTTCAGTGTAATTGCTCCATACTGCACGGTACGTAATAAATAAATTACGTAATTTTGCTCTAACTTATCCACCTATATATTAACTTGTTCAGATTGAACAAGTTTGTGGGTTTCAGTACAGCAGGCCCATTTTTTTTTGGTATATATAATACACTTATATACAGAAAATGTTGAACCCCAGGGCTAAGGGTCGAGGACGAGGGAGTGGGCGTGGGCATTCAATTACTGCAGGGGGCAGAGGCCGTGGTCCTGGGCAGGGTGAGACAGTACCTGCTGATGAGGGAGCAGGGGAACGCCGCAGAGCTACACTCCCTAGCTTCATGTTTGAACTTACAGGGACACGTGGTAGAGCACTGTTGAAACCACAACAGTGCAAACAGGTGATGTCGTGGATTGCGGACAATGCTTCAAGTAATTTGTCCACCAGTCAGCCTTCCACGCAGTCCACCCACGTTACCCAAGGGAGCACTCCTCTGGCTCCTCCACCTCAACCTACTCCCCCCCCCCAGTCTGCCCCCTCCCAGGAAAATTTGAAATGCAATCCGGCATACTCTGAGGAACTGTTTTCTGGACCCTTCCCAGGGTCACAAACCACTTCTCATGTTGCTGCTGACCTCTTTCCCGATGCCCAAGTTTTCCAACTGTCACAGTCTGTGGGTGATGACATTGTTGACTTAGTGGAAGAAGTGTGTAAAGAAGTGTCGGACGATGAGGAGACACGGTTGTTAGACAGTGGTGAAGTTGTTGTCAGGGCAACTGAAGTCCGAGGGGGGAGCAGACTGAGGAATCGGAGGATGACGAGGTGACTGACCCAAGCTGGGTTGATAAGCCGAGTGAAGACAGTGTTTCTGAGGCAGAGGCGAGTGCTGCACCAGAACAGGTTGTAAGAGGCAGTGGTGTGGCCAGAGGGAGAAGCAGGGCCAGAGCTGGTGCATCAGCAGCAACTGTTTCACGTAGTGAAGCTCCCGTGGCGAGGCCTAGATGTTCGCAAGTCTGGAGGTTCTTTAAAGAAATTGAGGATGACCAACGGACTGTGGTGTGCAACCTGTGCCACACCAGGATCAGCAGGGGTGCCACCACTACTAGCCTAACCACCACCAGCATGCGCAGGCATATGAGTGCTAAACACCCCACTCAATGGAACCAAGGCCGTTCACCACCTCCTGTGGGTCACACCACTGCTCCTTCCCCTGTGTCACTCGCTGCCTCTGCTAGTCAA
>ONZH01010921.1:0-92968 GCA_900303285.1 Rhinella marina | reverse complement strand
TTTTTCTGATTCATTTCTGGTTTGTTTCAGTGTTTTACATTTCAAGTCACAGCAGAGGTCGGTTGACGATTTCAGACGGAGAAGAAGGCAGACTTGCCCACAGAACGCTGTGGGGCATAGCGCTTCAATACTCCGGGTTATGGTGTTTATGGTCAACAAGTTGAAGTTTTGGAATAAGATAAGAAAATAAAGCTGTGACCGACCCTTACCCAACTTAAGGTGTTGTGTGTTTTATTGGCCGGCTGCGAGGGTGGTTTGGTGGGGGGTTTAGAGAGGTCAGTCTCGGCAGTCTACCTACCTTCTACCTTGGGGGCTGTTGGAGGGGCAGGTGGGCTCCTCTGTGGCTGGGGTTGAGGCGGGGTAGAGGGCCCCTGTGGTGCAGCAGCTGTAAAAAATCATTAAATAATGGCATTTCATTCAACTCAAATGAACAGTTGTAATATTATTAAAAAATATGTTTACACTTACATGAAGCTGCAGGTCCTGCCGGGGCCAACTGGCTTTGATGTCGTTGACGTCGCTGACGTCGCTCTGCAACATAAATCCGTACACAATTGTTATGATGGCCGTTTTTAATAATACCACTGTATACTACTATGAAGATATTATGGGTGAGAGGAGGGCGATATGATGTGGAGTGGGCATTTCAAGTTAAGGGATCATAGAATATCTGGGATGCATATTTGATGGAGGGGGCATTTCTTGGGAGGGTTGAATGAATGAATAAAAGATGTCTGTGTGTCCCATTCTGCAGGTACAAACATAACAAATATAAATACTGCACATACAATGCACTAGTATACCATAGCTCCCGTCCCAACCGTTCCGGATTAGGCTGGACTGTCAGGATTTTAGCGGCTGAGTCCGGGAATGGGTGGCTATGTCCCGTGGTCAGCTGTTTTTGCATCCATAAGAAGCAGAGACGGGTGACGGTAAGCAGGGAGCAGTCCCTTCACCTTCCCCGACGTCCAGTGTAATGTCTCCTTGTGGCTGCCCACATACAGTATAATGTCTTCTCCTTGAGGCCCCAAGTGTTTTTTTCTTCTAAATGGGTATTATTTATTGCAATACATTGCTTAATATCTTTATCGTGGGAAGATTTTTGATATCGCCCACTCCAGACACATTAGATGCAGCATGAGCACGTCTTTGAGTCTGTGTGTAGGAGGAGGAAGCACTAACTATGAAGGGGCATATATCTAAGGGTACTTTCATACTAGCGCGAGAGATCCAGTGGGCTGCTATGGCCGGGAACAGCCCAACGGATCTCTCCGGATCCAGCATTTGCCTGACACAAAAGGGAGAACGGCCAGCCCCATCAACAATAATGGGTGACGGCGCAGAACCGGCCGCTATCCAGCAAGAACGTCGGGAATTTGCAGGACAAATACGGCGGATCCGCCTACTGAGACACCACCACATATGTGAAAGTAGCCTAAGGGAAATTACTGGGAAGGGGTACGTATCTGAGAATACCTTCACTTGTTTGAGTGGAGTTAGAGGCGTGTCCTAGCATGAAATAAAATTTCTGCAGCGCACCACGCACGCCCACGTTGTCCTTCTATACGGTTTTCATTATTGGCACTGGTATCGGGGTTGCCAACCACAATTTTTTTTTCTGGACAACTTTGGACAACTTATCCCAAAATCACGGATGGACAACATTTTTTAAGGAATAAACTGAAAACCACAATGAAGGATAAATATAAAGTAATAAAGGTCTATAGCTCAATATACTGATCAGAACTCATTACCACCATTTACTGTGAGCTGTAAAATGATGATAATTACCACCAAAATAATCTAGTATCACCAGCCTCTAAAAAATCACGGACACATCTATTTTTTTCATGGACAGAGGGAAAAAGTTGCCTATTTTTATGGCCTGTCCAGAAATTTGTGGACGATTGGCAACCCTGACTCATATATATACAATACAGTACACTAATTTATTAACATGATTTTACTTTTCAAATATTTTGTTACTTACTCCTTCTTATCTCCTCCCGTATCTCCTTTAGCCACTCTGGGGTCTTTATTTTGAGATCCGACCATCGGTGTTGTATCTGGCCCGGGGTCCGCACAGTCCTACACCGATGTAGCAGGCCTCGGATCACCACCTCTAGGATCTCCTTTTTGTGGACATGTTGATGGCAGTGTGGGCCATCATATTTCTCCCTGTCCATAACACGGACCATGTATTTCAGCTCATCAGAGCTAAACGCAGCTGCTCGTCTTGCCATCGCTATGCCTCTACGTCGTGCGTGCGTACGTACGTACGAATAGTACGCTAAAGATTTGTACGCACATGCGTACGTATTCCGTTAAGTAGCGTACTTTTAACAACGCTACACTGTATTTTCGTTACTTGAGTGGGAATGTTCGCAGACGCAGTGTATGCGTACGCTAATGCGTACATATTCAGTTAAGTAGCGTACCTTTGACAACACTACACTGTATATTCATTATTTGTGCAGGAATGTTCGCATTAGCGTACGCTTTAGTGTAAATTCTCAAATATGCGCATATTTTGCGTCGCCGTTGTTGAAGTCACTTTGATTTTTTCAACTTTTTTCATTGTAATAGCAACTGCAAGTAAACGAAACTATACCCTACCAGACTCCCACTATTGTTGCAGCAATTATTCAGCCGTTATAGCAAGGTTCGTTTTAGGTTCGGTTTGTACGAATCCGAACTTCACGGAAATTATCCGAACCGAACCGAACTTTTCAAAAATTCGCTCATCCCTACCGTTAGAGTATTTAGTGACAATTTTAATCATACATTTTTAAGAGAAATAACAGAAGAATGGTCAATGGCGAATTCTAAACATAAAAAATAAAAATAAAAACTTCCAAGATTGCTATTTCACAAAGAATACACATGTTTACTTTAGGAGAGCTAATAAATCCTCTTTATAGTGTGTTAATATGGTGCTGTAATGCTCTGCATTGAAATTCTTCATGAGCAGGCAAAATGTTTAGGAATCTTGCTACTTATAATGGCTCATTCACACGACTGTTGTTTCTGACTACATTCACTTCAATGGGGCTACAAAAGATGCGGACAGAACACTGTGTGCTTCCCACATCTTTTAATCCATTTTGTGGCACCCACAAAAAAATATAACATGTCATTTTCTTGTTAGTATTATGGACAAGGATAGGACAGTTCTATAGAGGACTGAACGTTCTGTTCCACAAAATGCGGACAGTTACTGTGCATCAGTATGACAGTCGGGACCCAGTATATAGACGTGTGCATCAATGTGCAGGCCATCAACAGTCCTAGCTAACCCCTAGCTAAACCAAAAGAAAAACATACAGCAGTATTTAGTAACAGGAAAGAAAAAACAACAAAAAACGCTGTTCGCCTGTCACGCGAGGTCGGCGTCGCGCTCCCTCTGCACGACATCGCCGGACCTCTCCGCCCCCCTAGAGACGAGCAATAGGGAATTGAAGTGCTAGTCTTGTCTGCCAGCACTTCATGAGTTAATTCACTGATTGGGTTTAGCCATGTGGTGCTGATCACACCACATGGCTACTTTACATATTGTTTGGACAGCTTGCTCCGCCTCAGGTCATGTGATGCTGGCCACATCACATGATCCTTGGCGGGCTATTTAAAGTTGGCAACTGCCTCACTCAGATGCCTGTGATTAGTTACACCTTTGATCAGTGCTCGTGCGACCTTTTGCTTGGATTGTTACTTGGATTTTGGACTTTGGATTCTGGACTTAGACCTCTCTTTTGCTTCACCCCTGGTATTTACATGACCTCTTGTGTTTGACCCGGCTTGCTGACTATCTACCATTGTGTTTGTTCCGTCTGTGTTTTGTCCGTCCCTTTGTTCCCTTTTCCTCCCTGCGCACTTATCCAGTGTAGGGACCGCCTTCGTGGTAGTCCGCGGCTGCCTAGGGCCGATTGAGGCAAGTAGGCAGGGAAAGAAGGAGGGGTTTCAGTACAGGGCTCACCTACCCTTGTCTCCCCTCGTGACAGAATCACAGGCCCAATCTCATGGAGCACTTGCGGGCTCTCACGGTTCAAGGAATGGCTTAAGCGATCCAGGATCTGGCCGAGAGGCTCCAACATCAGGAGCAGCTTCAATCCGCACCAGTAGTGGTTCCCTTCACATCCAACCCCATCGTGGAGCCCCATGTTAAGCTGCCGGATCGATTTTCGGGGAACCGGAAGACCTTCCGTTCCTTTAAGGAAAGCGTAAAATTATATTTCCGCTTACGCCCCCACTCCTCGGGTTCCGAGCAGCAGCGGGTGGGAATAATTATTTCCTTGCTGCAGGGTGATCCGCAGGAGTGGGCCTTTTCGTTACCCCCTGACTGCCCTAGTCTGTTGACTGTGGACGCTTTTTTTCTGGCCTTAGGCCTATTATATGAGGAGCCCGACTTGACTGCGGTTGCCGAGTCTCAGCTCAGGGACATTCGGCAGGGTAACCGTCCAGTAGAGGACTATTGCGCTGAGTTTAGGAAGTGGTGTGTCTCTTCTGGATGGAATGACCCAGCCTTAAGAAGTCAATTCCGGGTAGGGCTGTCTGACCAACTGAAAGACCTTCTGGTGTGTTATCCTACTCCTGACTCCTTAGAGGCGACCATGACCTTAGCCATTAAGCTAGACCGACAGGTGAGAGAGAGACTGAGAGAACGTTCAAGCATTCCTCAGGTTGCCGTATTGCCTGAAATTTCTCTTCCAAGTCCATCTCCTACCAGAATTCCGGAGGAGCCCATGCAGTTAGGTGGAACCTTAAAGGGAAACTGTCATCTCCGAAACACCCCCTGAACTAGAGTAAGCGATGTATAGTGTAAGTTATGCTGAATCCGAATATGTAAGTTTTATCTTCATACTCACTTCCATTCTGACGCTGTGCTCCCACAAACCGGCTGTAAAATGCACTCACTGGACTCTTCTTTGAGTCCTCTCCATTACGTGAGTGAGAACTGGAGTCCAGTGACTGCATTTTACTGCAGGTTTGTGGGAGCACAACATCAGAATGGAAGTGAGTATGAAGATAAAAATTACATAACTGGACTCAGCATCACTTACACTATACACCACTTACTGTAGCTCACGGGGTGTTTTGGAGACGACAGGTTCCCTTTAAGGGACCAGAGACGCCTGAAGGGAGCCTGTTTTTACTGCGGTGAAATGAACCACTGGCTCCAGCAGTGTCCCAAACTTCCACCCTCTAGGAGATCTCCGGCGGGAAGCAAGGTAACTCCAGCGATGGTAAGGAGGAAAGTTTTGCTACCTATCTCTGTTACCTATGATCAAATTAAGGGGGTTGGTCAAGCATTTGTTGATTCAGGTTCTGCCGTTAATTTTATTAATTTTGATTTTGTACAAACTGTAGGTATTCCGTTAGTTCCTTTAAGGGAGGTAATTCAAATCATTGCTTTAGATTCCACCCCATTGAATAATGGGAGAGTGGAATTTTGTACTCCCGAGGTTTCCCTAACTGTGGGAATTTCCCATACTGAGACTTGTTCCTTCCTTGTCTTAAGGGATTTACCTGCTGACCTCGTTTTAGGTCTGCCATGGTTACAGGACCACAACCCTGTGATCAACTGGCCTGCAGGAGAATTAGAGAAATGGGGAGGTGATTGTTCCAAATGTTGCAAATCAGTATTGCAGTTTGGAGGTACCACTGAGTCTCTTATCCTGCCCGGATATATCAGAGATTTTCAGGACGTATTCTCCATGTCCGAGACTGAGTTCCTCCCTCCTCACAGGCAATATGATTGTACCATTGATATTATTGAGGGTTCCAAGTATCCTAAGGGCCGTATTTACAATCTCTCCACTCCTGAGCGGCAGTCCATGAGAGATTATCTTAAAGAGAGTCTGGCCAAGGGTCACATCCGGCCTTCAGTTTCCCCCATGGGGGCCGGATTTTTCTTTGTGGGTAAGAAGGATGGAGGATTGAAGCCCTGTATTGATTACAGGGAACTTAACAAGATCACGGTCAAGAACAGGTACCCGCTGCCCCTTGTCCCTGACTTACTGAACCAGATTCAAGGCGCCTGCTGGTTCTCTAAGCTGGATTTGAAGGGAGCTTATAACCTGATTAGAATCAGGGAGGGGGATGAATGGAAGACGGCCTTCAATACCCCTGAGGGTCACTATGAGTATTTAGTAATGCCCTTTGGGCTAAGCAGTGCACCCGCTGTGTTCCAGAATTTTGTTAATGACATTTTTAGACCTTTTATTGGGAGGTTCATGATTGTGTACATTGATGACATCCTTATTTTTTCTGCAGATTGGGAATCTCACGTTTCTCATACCAGGCAAGTGTTAGAGGTGTTACGTGAGAATAAACTATTTGTCAAAGGGGAGAAGTGTATCTTCGGCGTTCAGGAGGTGGCCTTTTTAGGATACATTTTGACCCCTTTCTCTTGCAAAATGGACCCAGCTAAGGTGCAGGCCATCCTTGATTGGGTGCGACCTTCCTCCCTTAAGGCGCTCCAACAATTTTTAGGGTTTGCGAACTTCTATCGCAAATTTATTACAAATTTTTCGTTGGTGGTCAAACCAGTTACAGATCTGACTCACAAGGCAGCAGATCTAGTTAATTGGCCCCCTGCAGCTATTGAAGCCTTTGAGAAGCTAAAACAGTGTTTTACTAATGCCCCTGTGTTAATCCAGCCTGACTAGAGTGAGCCATTTATAGTTGAGTTGGATGCATCTGAGGATGGGGTAGGGGCAGTACTGTCCCAGGGGTCCTCCACCTTAACTAATCTTAAGCCATGTGCCTTTTTCTCCCGCAAGTTCTCGTCTGCTGAGAGGAACTATGATATCGGTAATAGGGAGTTGTTGGCCATTAAGTGGGCATTTGAGGAATGGCGTCACTTCCTGGAGGGGGCATTACATCGCATTGTGGTCCTCACGGATCATAAAAATCTTATGTTTCTAGAGTCTGCTAAACGTTTGAATCCCAGACAGGCGAGGTGGGCTTTGTTCTTTACTCGTTTTGATTTTTGTGTTACCTTTAGACCAGGGAGCAAGAACATTAAGGCTGACACCTTATCCCGAAGCTTTCAGGCGTATCAGCCTCCTGACGTCCCTCCTGAGCCCATCCTGCCGGCTGACATCATCGTGGCCGCTACCTCGTCTGATCTGGCATCTGAAATCTCAGCAGGACAGCATCTCGCTCCCACTGGTACCCCCAATGACAAATTGTTTGTGCCGGCTCATTTGCGTTTGCGACTGTTGGGTGAGTGCCATAACTCGGTATTATGTGGTCATCCGGGTATTAATGCCACCAAGGAGTTAGTCTCTAGGCAGTATTGGTGGCCATCGATTGCAAGGGATGTTCAGGCTTTTGTAACTGCGTGTAACACTTGTGCCAGGTCCAAGAATCCCAAGACACGGCCTATGGGTGAGCTACGTCCATTACCCATACCTAGCAGACCATGGTCGCATTTGTCCATGGACTTTATCATGGATTTGCCGTGCTCTGAGGGTAAAACCGTGATATTCGTGGTGGTTGACAGATTCAGCAAAATGTGTCATTTTATTCCTTTGTGTAAATTACCCTCTGCGAAGGTCTTGGCGTCCGTGTTCATGGATAATATTGTCAAACTGCATGGTGTTCCTGAGAATATCGTTTCTGATAGGGGAGTACAGTTTGTGTCTAGGTTCTGGAGGACGTTCTGTAATAAGATTGGCATCTCTTTGTCCTTTTCATCAGCCTTTCATCCGGAGACCAATGGTCAGACTGAACGTCTTAACCAATCCGTTGAGCAATATCTCAGATGTTATGTTTCTGATAACCAGCATGTGTGGGCCAGATTCCTGTCTCTGGCTGAGTTTGCAATTAATAATCGTGTTAATTCATCCTCTGGGATGTCACCGTTTTTCTGCAATATGGGTTTTCATCCACGCTTTAGCTCCTTTTCCCCATCTGCGTCGGTTGTCCCAGAGGTCAATGATTTTTCTCAAGAACTGTGTACAGTTTGGGCACAGGTTCAGTCGAACCTGGAAACGGCCCAAGGAGTTCAAAAAGCTAAGGCTGATAGGAAACGTTCTAAGGGTATGAATTTTAAGGTTGGGGATAAGGTATGGCTATCGACATGAGGGTACCATCCTACAAGTTTGCACCTCCCTTTATTGGTCCTTACAGGATCACCAAGGTGATCAATCCGGTTTCTTTTAGGTTATGTTTACCCGACTCCCTTCGTGTTCATAATGTTTTTCATGTGTCTTTGCTCAAACGTTATGTTGGTCCTGAGGAACAGTCTCCGCCTCCGGTCGAGGTAGCAGGACAAATGGAGCATGAGATTGGCAGAATTGTGGATGTGAGAAGGGTCCGGAATTCCTTCCAGTACCTGGTACATTTGAAGGGGTTCGGTCCTGAGGACAGGTCTTGGGTACCGTTGACCAGTATGCATGCAGACTCGCTCATCCGAAAGTTCCATCTGCAGCATCCCGATAAGCCTGCTCCCGCTGGTAAGGGTCCGGTGGCCCCTCGTGAAGGAGGGGTACTGTCACGCGAGGTCGGCGTCGCTCTCCCTCTGCACGACATCGCCGGACCTCTCCGTCCCCCTAGAGACGAGCAATAGGGAATTGAAGTGCTGGTCTTGTCTGCCAGCACTTCATGAGTTAATTCACTGTTTGGGTTTAGCCATGTGGTGCTGATCACACCACATGGCTACTTTACATATTGTTTGGACAGCTTGCTCCGCCTCAGGTCATGTGATGCTGGCCACATCACATGATCCTGGGCGGGCTATTTAAAGATGGCAACTGCCTCACTCAGACGCCTGTGATTAGTTACACCTTTGATCAGTGCTCGTGTGGACCTTTTGCTTGGATTGTTACTTGGATTTTGGACTTTGGATTCTGGACTTAGACCTCTCTTTCGCTTCACCCCTGGTATTTACATGACCTCCTGTGTTTGACCCGGCTTGCTGACTATCTACCATTGTGTTTGTTCCATCTGTGTTTTGTCTGTCCCTCTGTTCCCTTTCCCTCCCTGCGCACTTATCCAGTGTAGGGACCGCCTTCATGGTTGTCCGCGGCTGCCTAGGGCCGATTGAGGCAAGTAGGCAGGGAAAGAAGGAGGGGTTTCAGTACAGGGCTCACCTACCCTTGTCTCCCCTTGTGACATCGCCCTTGCAAGACCTGTGTCCCAATGACTCTTTACTGGAACAAAAGAAGGAAATGGAGGCAGTGGCAATAAAGTAATAATAAAAGTGTTCTTTTAAATCATGCTGCAGTGCAAACACATGCTTTTGAATCAGTTCTGTTAGCTGTAGAATGACTGTGTGTCACTATTAGTGGTCCAGTCACAAAGTAGGTAGGGTGGCAACAGCTTGAGTAGTGAACATAGTGGACCAGTCACAGAGTGGGGGGGGAGGGTGGCAGCAGTAATAGCAGTAACAGCACGGGTTGGTGAATGGCAGCTGGAGAAGATGGCATCAGGTGTGTGGCAGCATCAGACTAGTGTCTGAAGCTTGTAGCTAGAAGTAACGAGCCATATTTCACAATGTTCTGGTGAACACTGCACACTGCAGTTAGAACATTACTGCCAGAATAATCTAGTCTGATGCATCAGTCATTGTTGTGTGGAAATCCTGGCTAATCCACGCCTGATTCATCTTTATAAAGGTTAATCTATCAACAGTTTGTGTTGAATGGTGAGTTCTCTTTGGGGTAACTATTCCCCCCACTGCACTAAACAACCGTTCTGATGGTAAATTATTGGCTGTGCAGGAAACCTTGTCCAGGACAAACCTGGCCAGTTACAGCCATAATTCAAGTTTTTTTCTGCCCGTTAGTTGATGGGACCTTGAATCTGGGATGACAGGGTGCACTCCAAGTATGCCACCACCTGCTGGTTCTGCTCCATGTCCTGCTGCTGCTGGCTGGTTTCTTCAGTAGGCGGATGAAGAAACAGTTTCTTCAGAGCAGGAGCATCAGGACCAATAGATGATGGGAAGGAAACACAGTTCTCTTCTGCTGAAATAGTGGAGCCTTAACTGCTGGAGAAGGGGTGCAGGCCACTGGCTGTACCACTACGTTAGCGTCAAGGTTTGACTTTATGGTTATGCTCCATGTTGACGCAGGGCCATGATGCCAACATTGTCCTCAAGCGACAATTCCCATAATGGCGGGTATCCCCACCACTTTGTGCTGACTTCCTGCTGCTGCCTCTGTGAAGTTGTGCACCGCTAGGTGTTTCCGGACTCCTACTTCCAGGTGGGCTCCTAAGTAGCAGACGGTCTACCAAGGGGAGTTTGGCTCCAGATCTCACACTGCTGCCACCCTGCTGACTCACCGCCATGCGTGCACCCTGCTGCCTCAGCCGCACGCTGTCACCCTGCCCCTGTCTCACAGGCAAGCTGCCACTTTCAATCTGATGATGATGAAGCCCCCTCTTCACCTGGCTTCTACGTGCTACATCATTATCCACTACTGTTTGCTCTTCACTTATATCACCCTAAACAGTCTCATGGCCTCGTCCCTGATCGTTCACAACACCTGCTCCCATTCGACTGACATGGTCGCTACTTGCTTACCTCGCTTACAGGAGGAAGTAGTAGACCTCTCCTCCAAATCTGGGCTGGCTAGTAACTGCTGACTATCCTCAATAATATATTCCTCGCTGAAAAGCTTTTCTATTTTCCAGTATTGAGATCCATCATAGGATAGGAAATTTGGACTTGCTGCAAATTTAATTTTTCCTAAACTTCAAATTCCACTTTGGATACTTTGATTCGCTCAACACTAGCGACGTGCATGAGCCCTAAGTCTGACTCAATGCACCTGATTCATTCATTTTCCTGCAAAACTAAGGAGAGAATTTGATAAGTCAATATGTAAAACTGGTCCCTCTAACCAAAATGGAAAACATATGGGATCATTTATCAATGTGGTGTAAAGTAGAACTGGCTTAGGTGCCCATAGCAACCAATATAATTCCTAATTTCATTTTACAAAGGAACTGTGCAAAATGAAAGGTTGAATCTAATTGGTTGCTATGGGCAACTAAGCCAGTTCTACTTTACACCAGTTTGATAAAGTCCTCCATGTCTACCATACACTGCAAGTTATACAGATGTTATAGCAATGGCCTCCCAATTAGACATTCATTTGTAGAATAACATTTTAGGCTGAGGCTTTAAGTAGAGCAGATATCTAAAAAAATGACTCTTATCCAAGTCAGGTGAATTTCCTGTCCGATTCAGGTCCAAATAAATTCTACCCAAATCAAAAGTGACCTGGTTGCCTGTAGAAGTTTCTCTCTCACTTCTTTCTGTCACTCTTCTTCTGTCACAAAATTCTAATTGTAACAGACACCATTTTTTGGAATAATTTGGGTTGAATTTCCTAATGGCAACATTGTATTGGAAGCTCTGTCTGAATTCTTCTTCTGTTTAAAGTTTTTGCATCCAGTTGCAAACGTGTTCAAAAAGTAGAATATATTTGAGATTCCCATAAAACAATAGGAATTTATTGAAGACATCCTGCATGGTTTAGGCTCTGACATTGCGCCATCAAATATATAGAGAATTTGTACAGTAATAGCTCCTGTTTCCCATAAAGTACAGTTAACCGGCTTCTGGTAGATTGTTTGCCCCCGTATTCTTTATTCCATCTATTATCATATTAAATACCATCTCCTGTATTTTTCATAGCAGTTTATTAGGCCCCAGCAGCTGAGGCTTTCTTCCACTTGAATACGCTGATACATATGTTATTATAACCCTAGCATCCCCCATTGACCAACCTATGCTTCATAGAAGTCTACAAGCCTAGGTTTAATCTGAAGGGGATGTATCGGAGTGGATCAGCCAGCTGTCCCTGGGAGCTCGAAGAATGATATTCTGCCATGTGTGAAAATGAAATAATATTGTCACAGATTGTCTGGAGAAGGAAGGGAAAGAGTGAGGGGTGGTAGGGTAAAAATAAACATTTCAAATATAAATTATCAGGGTAGACAGGCTGCAAAAGAGAGAGCCAGAGCTTGTCAACATCTGCTGGAGAAAGTCAGATACTGCCAAGTTGTAACCTCGTTAAGAAACCATAGACTGCCACTGGGGCTGATCCGTTTCATTTTAATTAGGAAGCGCAGATAGACGAGAGACGTTTTGCATCTCAAACAGAAAACAAATCATGGAGTATGTAAACCGTCCTATTATTTTGTCTACTTACAGGATCAGACACATCAGTAGACTGATCTCTATGACATCCAAAGATTGAGTAGATCAGTATGTGAGGCCAAAGGTGCTCTGACTCTGTCACCTTTAATTGAATATCTCACAACATATACTTGGCTGTGTGAACATGTCCTGATCAGACAAAACATAAAAACATTAATACATTTTTTGTAGAGATAAGCAAACCTTTTACGATTTTTTTTTTTTAAATTCAGTTACAAATCAGTTCTACCCAAATCAAAGAGAGAAAGAGAAGGAGAGAGAGAAAGGGAGAGAGACCATTATACTACTCTTTGTTTTTAACAATATATATGTATCGTCTGGGGGGGTCTTTCTCTCATTCACCCAACAAGAATCACAAAACATTTGGTTTCATCTTATTGGGAAATTTGTAACAAATTCCAAACTGGTAGAATCTATTTGCTCACTCTTAAGTTTATTTATTTATTTTTTTTTTTTGGGGGGGGTTTGTGAAAAAAAAAGCATATTAGTCTTCACTTCGTAGTGTTACCATGGGGTTCACAGGTGCCACTGTTCTGTGTATTCATTCCGGTTGCTTGTGAGTATGAACCTGGGACATTTGTCGGTATGACAGTTCACGCACCACTCACCGACTATTTGCAGTTGTGCCATTTTTCCAGTGCACTGGCTTCAGTTTCTTGGGGGGCTGTTTTGTATACTTCCCTGTTCAGTATTGCAGAGGTTAAAGGTTCTTGCTTACTTTATGTATTTGTGTGCCTTGACAAGGGCTTTTGTCTCTTGCTGTCTGAGTTTTCAGAGGTTTTGGGGCTAATGAGCTCAGTCTGTTTATCCCACTCTTTGGCTTAGTTATGTTGTTCTGTTTGCCTGTCCAGTCCTTGCCAGTCTGTATGTTTTATCTGTGTCCGTTGTCGTGTCTGACCTGATCTTACCCTGCTCTTTTTTTCTCAGTTTAGTTTGATTTGTGTTTTATTTTTTTTGTAAACAAAGTTTTTATTCATTTTTAAGAAATAAGAAAAAAAAAAGAACTTTACATAGTAACGTACATATTAGCCAAAACATAGAGTTATGTTTACAATAGGTAGTAACAAAGAAAGCCTTCACATTGCAGGGCAGGGAAAAAGAGAACAATCTTAGCATGTTGAAAATAAAACACAAATTTCCTGAGATAGAACGTGAATAAGTGATCATTACCGTGGGATAAGGGAAGGTGGAAGCTTAAACGAGTTGGATACACTAAATACCTCCAAATGTAAAATACCCGAAGAGACATGAGGAATAAAACAGAGTGTACCCCTCATAGAAATGTCTATTTTCTGATAGCAGCATCCTTAGGTATATTGCAATCTCTGTAGTTCAACCAGCAATCCCAATTTTTCAGGAATAGAGCCTTTTTGTTATTGGAAGAGGCCCACATTCCTTCATACCTACAATTGTTATCGATATCTCTCGTGATTATCTTAAGTAAGGGCAAAGAATCATCCCTCCAACACAATGCTATTTTAGTCCTTGTTGCTATGATACCGTGAAATATAATTGATCTATGCATAAGAGGAAAGGAAGAAATACCAATAGAAAGTAATGCTAAAGGAGGGTTGGGTTGAATTACATATTGACATATATCTGAGAGAATTTTAAATAAGTCAGACCATAGCTTGAGTATTTTAGGACAGTACCACCATATGTGTATATAAGAACCAGTATCAGAATGACAGTGCCAACATGTGGGAGAAAGCTCAGGGAAAATCCTACTTAAAGGGGTTCTCCGAGAAATAAGAAAATGAAAATACCTAAATATTACTTTATTATAAATATATTCCCAAATACCTTTCATTAGTCAGAATGCCTTGTTTTGTCTGGGGAGAAATCATTAGGAGAAACAAAATGGCTGCTGTCCTGCTAGTACATACAAAACCTGTACTAATCACACAGCAGGACAAGTTACTTCACAACACTGAGGTAAAGAGCTGCCTCACCCTCCTCTCTGCTTGTCAGGGATTATGATTCTGAACATAGCTGATAAGATCTTCAGCTGAATCTCAGTAGGAATGGAGCTCATGAGGTACAGAGAGGAGGTGGGGATGTGGATGATGAGTAGCAGCTCTTGTATGCAGTCTCCATTACCACAGTCCGTCCTGTCTATACTTCATGTCACCTCATGAACGCCATTCCTACAGAGATTCAGCTGAAGATCTTATCACCTGTATTCAGTATCATAATCCCTGATAAGCAAAACAGAGAGGAGGATGAGGCAGCTCTTTAGGTCAGTTTTGTGAAGTAACTTGTCCTGTATGATTAGGACAGGTTTTGTGTATACTAATAGAACGGTGGCCATTTTGTTTCTCCTAATAATTGCTCCCCAGACAAACTGAGCAATTATAACTAATGAAAGATATTTGGGAACATATTTATAATAAAGTAATATTTACGTATTTTCATTTTCTTAATTCCTGGAGAACCCCTTTAAAAGATGAGGGGTTTTATACCACCTATAGAAGATTTTCCTTGAGTTCTCCAGATGGCTAGCACATCTAGACAGTTTTGAAGTCACAGTGAAAGCTTATTGCCATTGAGATACAGAAAGCTTCAACTGTAGATCATTATGCCAGTCATCAATAATATGAGAAAGAGGGTCTATCCGACAAACTTTTAAAATCTGATAGCCCTTGGAGATACCTCTATCAGCGGGTCTGCAAGAAGTAAACCACTTGTGTAACTCAGAAGAAGCAACTTCAGACATAAATCTAGCAGGTGAGTTCAATAGGTGTCTGACTTGGAGGTATTTGTAGAAATCTGCATGTAGAATGCCATATTTTTCTCTAATATGGGAGAAGTCTACCCAAGTATTAGCCAGTCTAAGTTGAGAAATAGATTTAATACCTTTAAGCATCCAATCCGACAGGTCTAGGTCGGGTATGGCTATTTCACAAATACTCAGTGGGGAAGAGTATAGATCAACAGGCATTAGTTTGTCTAACCTGGTTATATGGTTCCAGATCTGGAAAAAGGCTCTAGCACATATTAAAGGGCATTCCTGTCTGATATCAAATATGGAACGGGCTGAAAGAAGAAGGGATACATGGTATTTCCCCAGTATCGATTTTTCAATAGAAACCCATTTTTTGTGCATATCACTTCTGGAAAGATGTCTAAGCTGATCTAAGATAATAGCTTTATGGTAATTAAGAAGGGAGGGGAAATTAAGCCCTCCTGTATGTAGGTATTTGAATAGTATGGCAGATTTAACTCTAGGTTTTATTTTTACCCCAAGTATGTCTAAGTAAGATTGATTGCAATTTTTGAATATATGAAAAGGGAAGGGGAATAGGTACATTTCTCATAACATACAGTATTTTAGGCAATATGATCATCTTTATTACAGATATTCTACCTATCCAGGATAAAGTGTTCATAGTTCACAGTTTGGAAATGCTAGATTTAATGTCCTCAAGTAAGGGAACAAAGTTTGCTTCAAATAGTTTATTAGTGGGGAAGGCCAATTTTATGCCTAAATATGTGAGAGAATTTTCCGCTCACACAAAATCATATGTGTGGGAAATGTGTTTTACCACCTTAGTCAGTAATCCTAAGTTGAGTATTTGGGATTTACTCACATTTATCTTATAGTATGAGGTGTGCCCAAAGCGAGATATGATATCTTGAATTGCTGGCAATGAAGTCGAGGGATTGGAGGTGATAATGAGTACATCATCAGCGAATAAACCAATACGATGATCTAGTGAACCTACAGAGATACCCTTTATGATCGAGGAGGCTCTAATATGCTCTGCAAATGGCTCCATGGCCAGGGCGAAAATTAAAGGAGACAAGGGACAACCTTGCCTGGTCCCCCCATTTTTTATTTTAAAGGGCTTTGACAGAAAACCAGAAGAATATACCGAGGCACATGGGTTAGAGTAAAGAGCCATAATGGCATTGAGGATGAAACCAGACATTCCAAATTTTTTAAGCGTCTCTCTCACATATCCCCAATGAATTCTGACGAACGCCTTCTCCGCATCCAGAGATAGAAGCAGAGAAGACATCCGAGAGACATAAACAACATCCAAAAGGTCAATGAAGCACCTGGTACCATCGGATGATTGCCTATTTTGTACAAAACCAATTTGATCACTATTGATCAATGAAGTAAAATATCGACCAATCTCCCTGCCAATATCTTTGCATATATCTTAATGTCCATATTAAGCAGAGAGATTGGTCTAAAGTTCGCTGGAGTGTCAGCACTTTTGCCCTGTTTAGGTAAGGTGATAATCAAAGCACTAAGCATGTCATGTGGAATTGTGCCCCGATGAGCTAGTAAATTAAATGTTCTAACCATATAAGCCAGAAGAGAAGAGAATACCTTGTAGTATTCATTTGTAAGGCCATCTGGGCCAGGTGTTTTATTGGGCTTAAGTGTGGAAATAGCTTTATTAACTTCAGAAATGGATATGTCCATGTTCAATGACTTGAACTGGGAGGGGGAAATGGTAGGTAGAGAAATCTCCTCTAAAAAGGAGTTTATGTGAGAAATGTTAGGCTGAAAAGTAGTAGGGGAAGATTCTAAATTATATAGGTTAGCGTAGTAGTGGGCAAATTCCTCCGAAATCAGTTTTGGGTTGAGAATCTTTTGCTTGTTTTTATCTAGTAAGTATGGTATTTTAGTTCTAGCTTCTTTTTTCTTGACTCTATTGGCAACTAGCTTGGTCGCCCTATTGCCTTGCCAATAGTAATCTGTTCTGAGCTTGCGTAAGTGAAGCTCATAGGAGTTATGGAGATGAAGATTCAACTGGTGCCTCTCAAGTTTAAGCTCCTGTCCTAATGCTGGGTCAGCCTTCACCTTGTGTCTTTTTTCTAGATCACTAATTGTGGAAAGAAGGGAATTTAATGTTGCCAATTTGATCTTCTTCTGCTGGGCCGCGTGTTTAATAAAAAGACCTCTTATAACGGCCTTATGAGCGTTCCAAAGAGTGACATCAGAAACAGAATCATTATCATTTAAATGATAATAATAGCGTGAATTATTATTTATATCAGTATGGATAGTATTGTTTTGAAGAAGGGAATTATTAAGTCTCCAAGGTGAGTACCATTCGCTTTGCAAGTTATCTAGCAATTCCAAAGTAATGGGGGCATGGTCTGACCAGGTGATATTGAGTATTTTGGAAGTCTTAATTTTTTGAAGAAGCCATTTGTCAGACAAAAAGAAATCAATACGGGAAAAGGAGTTATGGGGTCTAGAAAAAAAAGTATAGTCTTTCTCATTGGCATATTGAGTGCGCCACACATCAACCAACTCAGAGGAAAATAAATATTCCTGGAGAGAAGCCTTAGATGAGGTCTGTGTTTGAGTGGAGAGTTTATCAATTGACGGATCAGGGCACAAATTAAAGTCACCGCATACCAGTAACGTGCCTTGTTTTACTTCTTGAGCCTTATTTAAGACATTCTTAAGGAACCTCAATTGTTGCTTATTGGGAGCGTATATGTTAACTAAAGTGATTAGTATGTTGTTAACAGAGCAAACCAATATGACATAGCGACCATCAGCACCAACAATTGATTTGTGATATTGGAAAGTTATGGAATTTTTGACACCAATAATCACACCCCCCCTTTTATTATGTGCGTGAGCAAAATATAGATAAGCGAATGAAGGGTGATGAAACCTGTGAGAGTCTGCAGAGTTTAAATGGGATTCCTGTATACAGAATATGTCACATTTTTGTCTTTTGATCTCAGACCACAGGGTAGACCTTTTAAAAGGGTTATTTAAGCCTTTTACATTTAGAGATAAAAACTTAATCCCCATGACAGCAGGATAAAATTATGCTAATGAGCCCAAATGACCGCAATCTTACTGCTGACAAGTGGAAGTGGGTGAGCAACACAAGCCTCTTAAGTTGCTCTTTGAACAGGTACATAACCTCATGAAATTGTTTGAAGGTAATATTCCTCAGTTCCAACTCTTCATATTGGAAGGTGTGTGTGAAGGACCTACATGAGGAGATAAAAAAGGGAAAACAAGAAAAATACAGTAAGGCAACTAAAAACAACAACGGTATAAACATAGGTCCAGCAATCACTTTCTACAGGAGGTGTGAAAGAAAGTGGATTAGGGGCAGACAGACGGTATGTCCAGTAATTGGCCCCGGTGTGGATCCATTATACCTGTCCTTAAGATGGAAAACAAAAACAGGCTAGGCAATATCAGTGTCAATATGATACTGTGAGAAAGAAAGTCTCCATTCAGGAGGGTGAAGTGGAAGATCCCCCAACCTTGATCCATTCGGGTGTGAGAGTCGTTGGCTTTTTCCTAGGAGGAGAGCTGGTGGGATCCCCATCCGTTGGAATGCTGCCATCTTGCGTTGGCGATAGATTCCATTTGAGGAGTGCTTTAGAGGCTATCTCTGGAGAAGTTAGAACATAAGTTGAATTGTTATAATGAACAATGAGCTTTACAGGGTAACCCCATTTATAGGGTATGTTGTTCTGTCTGAACACTTTAGTAAATTGGGTGAATTCCCTTCTTCTTGTAAGTGTCGCAGGAGAAAGGTCAGTGAATAGGGCCACATTTTTAAACCTCTCCGGTACATTTTGTTTGTTTTGGGAAGCTCTCATGGTCGCTTCCTTCACATGAAAAAAATGAATCCTCGCCAGGACATCTCTAGGAGTAGAGGCTGGGAGTGATTTTGGCTTGGGCACTCTATGGACTCTGTCTATGAGGAGCTCGGAGGTGGAGACATCAGGATTATATGCTGCTAGTAAGTCAGTTACGAATTCTTGAAGCATAGAGTCAGTAACCGACTCTGGGATGTTTCTGAATCTGATATTGTTCCGCCTAGAGCGGTCCTCTAGGTCAGCAAGTTTAAGTTTAATCAGTGCTAGGTCATCCTCAACCGCATTATGCCCATCTACCAGCGTATTATGTGCTGAGACAAATTCTTCCATCTTATCCTCCAAGTGTGCTGTGCGTTCTCCTATAGAGATTAGATCTACATGTATGGTGGAGATGGATTCCTTAAAGTCTCTATGGATGGATTCCTTTAGTTCTCTGAACATCTCTTGCAGAGTCGCTAACGGCACTTTCGTGCCATTGGAGTCAGATAGTGCCTTACTTGTGCCCGGTAATAAAGTAGTAAAATCACCACTCACCGACTCCATAATGATATTTTTATGCACAGATAGGGCTTGTCTTTTCTTAGAGTCCTCTGCGACTTGTTTAGGAGAGCCTGAGCTTGAAGTGTTGCGGGAGGAAGGAGACGCATTTTCTGAGTGGCGGGAACCTCTGCCATCTTGGTTTGCCTCCGGTGCAGGCGGAAAGAAAGCCGTCATTTTTCTTGGACTGGAACCCTTCTTTTTGCCTCTAGTCATCATGGATGAATGGAGCAGAGGTTCCGCTCCACGGGAAGGTACAGATTGTTGGGAAAGACCGCTAATATATATGTTTGCTGCGAGCCGCTTATCCAAAGGGCACGGAGCTCTCCCACCAAGCGTCTGCTGCTCCCGGCATCCGGCCACGCCCCCCCCCCCTATTTGTGTTTTAGTCATCCAATTGAATGTTTAAGTTCTGTTTCCAGTCTTCCTGTTCTAGTGTGCTTTCTGGATCCCAGACATCTGCAATGTAGTTTTGGTGCTTGTACAGACTGTCCTTGCACCAGAGTTTAAAAGTCCAGGGAATCAGCTGTCAAGTACACCGGGACCATCCCAGGAAGAAACAGTCTGGTTCCTCCCCAGAAGCGAATGAGTTAAAAGGTTAAACCAGGGGAGTGGTGGAATTAGGATTTGACCCAACATCAAACTTGTTAATTGGCATAGTGTTTCCATAACCACTGATCCGTAACACATTGCTTCATATCCCTCACTCTGTCACATCCTTCTGACTATGCAAATTGTGACTTTTGTGGATATACTGTATAACATGCTGTATGAATAGCACAGATCTGCTTTGATCATTGATGACTATACATACATCCTTACCATAGATTGTATTTGGTTGTGGAAAAAAATAATGCAATATCATGAAGTGCTGGCAAAACACTTGGCAGGCTGCAATTCACAACACAACCACTGGGTGGCTGCACACAGATAGCTATAGTATAGACATCTCATGACACAATATAGCGAAACCATGATTTATAAAAAAAAATTAAAACTTCATCTTGTGCCACATATCTTGAGATATGTTGAGCTAAGAGTAAAGGTAAAAAAAAACAAAAAAAAAAACATCTGAACATTGCTCAGAAATAGGTTTGAAAAAAAGGGACAGACGAAGAGGATGAATTCAGGAACTCAGGATGCAACTGTAGGCAGGATTTGTATTCTGAAACAAAAAAATCACTAACTGCATCAACCTGTCTTACACAGGTCTGAACTGTGCGTAGTAGCTGTATATAGTATATAAAACTGAAATTTGATTCATTTGCTATATACAAATGTAGCAGCTGGTATTGTAACAACTGATGCTCTATAACAGAGGTCAACAACCTTGGGCACTCCCAGCATGCATACTTGCTCAGCTGTTCTCAGAAATCACATAGAAGAGAATGAAGCATGCTGGAAGTTGTAGTTTCACAACAGCTGGAGTGCTGAAAGTTGCTGACCCCTGCACTATTATATTAGTGTAGTGTGCCTATGTTATTATATAAAGTCTCCCCTATCCAATCTATCCTGTCTGCCTTTATATAAATTCCTGTCTAAAGCCCACACTCCGGGAAGTGAGAGACATGAAGATATGGAGTCACTGTGGGTAGAAATACATGGAGCCAAAAATAATAATAATAAAATACTAATAGGAGTTTATTATAAACCACCTAATATACCAGAGTCCACAGAAAATCTACTTCTAAATGAAATAAACAAGGTGGCAAATCATAATGAGGTTGTTATTATGGGGGACTTTAACTACCCAGATATAGACTGGGAAACTGAAACCTGTATATCTCATAAAGGAAACAGGTTTTTGGCAATAACCAAAGATAATTACCTTTCCCACCTGGTTCATGACACAACTAGAAGAACAGCCATACTGGACTTAGTATTGACCAATAGACCTGACAGAACAACAGATGTGCGGGTTGGGGGACACCCCTGGGGAACAGTGAACATAAAGTAATAACCTTCCAATTGTCATTCAAAAGAGTGTTTCTTCAGGGAGGAACAAAAATATGAAACTTCAAAAAAGCAAAATTTAGCCAACTAAGGGCTCATTCACATCACCGTTAGGGATTCCGTTCTAGCTTTCCATTATAACATCGTTATAATGGAAAATAACAGAATCCATAGCACGGAAATAAAAACGGACACCTTTAAGAGGCATTCCATTTTGATCCGTCATAATAGAAGCCGGTGGGAAAGCAAAGTTCTGTCGACAGGACTTTGTTTTCCGTCCAGTATAACGGAAGCTAGAACAGAATCCCTAACGGTGAAGTGACGAGCCCTAATAGAGGCCATAGGCCTAACTAACTGGGACCAAGTCCTCAAAAATAAAAATACAGTCACAAAATGGGAGATTTTTAAAAGCATCCTAATATCTAATTGTGAGAGGTACATACCTTATGGGAATACAAGGGTAAGGAACAAGAAGAAAACAATATGGATAAATAGAACTGTAAAAAAAGCAATAAATGACAAAAAGAAAGCATTTAAATTGCTAAAACAGGAGGATAGCGAGGAAGCATTGAAAATCAAATAAAAGCAGCCAAACTAGAGACCGAGAGATTAATTGCCAAAGAGAATAAAATTAACCCTAAAATGTTCTTCAATTATACAAATAGTAAAAAGTATAAACCTGAAGGTGTTGGCCCATTACAGAGTAATGACGGGGGAGTTGCAGAGAGCGATGAGGAGAAAGCAAAGCTATTAATTTTTTTTTTTCTCCACTGTATTCACTGAGGAAAATAAACTGTCAGATGAAATGCAGAATATAAAAGTAAATTCCCCATTAAAAGTGCCCTGTCTGACCCAGGAAGAAGTACAGCGGCATCTTAAAAAGATTAAAATAGACAAATCGCCAGGACCGGATGGCATACACCCCCGTATCCTAAGAGAGTTAAGTAATGTCATAGCCAGACCATTATTTCTGATAGTTAAGGACTCTATACTGACAGGGTTCCACAGGATTGGCGAATAGCAAATGTGGTGCCAATATTCAAAAAGGGTCCAAAAACAAAGACCAGAAACTATAGACCGGTAAGTTTAACATCTGTCGTGGGTAAACTGTTTGAAGGTTTTCTAAGAGATGCTATCTTGGAGTACCTCAATGAAAATAAGCAAATAACTCGATATCAGCATGGCTTCATGAGGGATCAGTCATGTCAAACCAATTCTATGAGGAGGTAAGTTCTAGACTTGACCGCGGCGAATCAATGGATGCCGTATATCTGGACTTCTCCAAAGCATTTGACACTGTACCACATAAAATGTTAGTATATAAAATGAGAATGCTTGGCCTGGGAGAAAATGTCTATACAGTATGTGGGTAAGTAACTGGCTCAGTGATAGAAAACAGAGGGTGGTTATTAACGGTACACATCACTAGTGGGGTACTACAGGGGTCAGTATTGATCTCTATTCTTTTCAATATATTTATTAATGATCTGGTAGAAGGCTTGAACAGTAAAATATCAATTTTTGCAGATGACACTAAACTGTGTGAAGTAATTAACAAAGAAGAGAACAGTAAACTGCTACAGATGGATCTGGATAGACTGGAGGCTTGGGCAGAGAAGTGGCAGATGAGGTTTAACCCTTTCTACCCCGGAGGTTTTTTCGGTTCTGCATTTTCGTTTTGCGCTCCCTGCCTTCAAACAGCCATAACTGTTTTATTTTTCTGTTCACATAGCTGTATGAGGGCTTGTTTTTTGTGGGACAAGTTGTACTTTCCAATGCCACCATTTAATATTGCATATGGTGTAGTGGGAAGCGGGAAAAAAAATTCCAAATGGGGTGAAATTGCAAGAAAACAGCTATTCCGCTACAGTTCTACGGGTTTCTTATTTACAGCGTTCGATGTGCATTAAAACTGACCGGTTACTTTCATTCTACTGGTCAGTATGAATTCGGCAATACCTAATATGTATAGTTTTTCCTGCGTTTAGATGGTGATAAAATAATTAGAAAGTTGCCCTTTTTTTTTTTTTTTTTGCTTGTCATATCTTGACCCCTATAACTTTTTGGTATTTATGTGTACAGAGCTGTATGGGGGCTTATTTTTTGCGGGGCGGTCTGAAGTTTTTATTGATACCATTCTGGGGTGTGTATGACTTTTTGATCACTTTTTATTTATTTTTTATATATTTTTAAAAATTTTTTTAAAAAAAATTTGTGATTATTTTAAAGCTCAAATATGAGCTGATATATTGTGTTTTGTTTTTTTTTTCTTTATGAGCAATCATGGATTTACTAGATGCAGTTAAATCCATGAATTGCTCATTTCTTATCCTGGCCTGCCATCTAGTGGCCAGAATAAGAATTGCAGTTTGAAAACTGTAATCCTCACCAGCGAGGATTACAGTTTTCATATGGTGTACAGACACCCCGATTGGCCAATCGGGGAGTCTGTACACCACCCGAAAGCGTAGGCTTCCGGGTTCAGACGCATCCTGATGCCGTGATCACGGCATCAGAAGGCCCAGGAAGTCGCCGCCGATGGAGGCAAGAAGCGGCAAGTCTCTGCTGTTAGAAACCGGCCATCCCGGCCATGTCCCCGCACCGCCCGAGCGCCGTACATGTACGGCGCCGGTCAGGAAGGGGTTAACACTGACAAATGTTAGGTTATGCACATAGGAAGGAATAATGCAAGGACCTAGGAATTTTAGTGAACAGCAAACTAAGCTATAGCAACCAGTGTCAGACAGCTGCTGCCAAAATGGGTTGCATCAAAAGAGGCATAGATGCCCGTGATAAGAACATAGTCCTGCCACTTTACAAATCACTAGTCAGACCACACATGGAGTACTGTGTACAGCTCTGTGCTCCTGTGAATAAGGCAGACATAGCAGAGCTGGAGACGGTTCAGAGAAGGGCAACTAAAGTAATAACTGGAATGGGTGGACTACAGTACCCAGAAAGATTAAGAAAACTAGTGTTATTCACTATAGAAAAAAGACGACTGAGGGGAGATCTTATAACTATGTATAAATATATCAGGGGTCAGTACAGAGATCTCTCCTATGATCTATTTATCCCCAGGGCTGTTACTGTGACGAGGGGACATCCTCTGCGTCTGGAGGAAAGAAGGTTTGTACACAAACATAGAAGAGGATTCTTTACGGTAAGAGCAGTGAGACTATGGAACTCTCTGCCTGAGGAGGTGGTGATGGTAAGTTCACTAAAAGAGTTCAAGAGGGGCCTGGATGTATTTCTGGAGGGTAATAATATTACAGGTTATAGTTACTAGAGATGGGTCGTTGATCCAGAGAGTTATTCTGATTGCCTGATTGGAGTCGGAGTTTTTTTTCCCCTAAAGTAGGGAAAATTGGCTTCTACCTCACATGGGTTTTTTGCCTTCCTCTGGATCAACTTGCAGGATGGACAGAGGGCTTATTTTAGCCTTATAAACTATGTTACTATTAATGTAGTAGCCAGGCTCAGTTATCTGTCTAACCCCTACTACAATGTCTCCACCTTGTGCCAGTTATTACATTTAGTGATAAGCAAAGTATTTAAATTTGATTTGGCTGCTTTGCTGAGTTTTACAAAAAAATCCACTTTGTGAAAAATTACTTGGTGGGTGCAATGACAGGGAGCTCCGATCGAGCCGCCCCAGTCATTATACCCTTCAGATTCCACGTTCATACATGATCGCAGCATCTGATATTAATAAATATTGTACAATTTAAAAAATATACCTGATCCATTTGCTCAGGACGGGCCGGCAGCCATCTTGCTTGAAGGTCAGGAGCAAAATCTCACATGGCACAAGATGACACCATCAAGCCCGTCGGCATGTTAAACTTAACCAGAACCTAATCCTTTCATGCAGCAGCATCCACCACACCCCATGTTCTCAGAAGCACTGCAGATATCAGCTTTTGACTGGCTCATACTGCTTTACAACTGCTCCCCAAATTTGTAATGATGGCTGGACCATTGTATACCACAAGCACTTTTTACCTTTTCTCGAGCCTCTTTTCTAATTGTTGACTTGTTTCATTGCTATGTAGTGTATGATTTTGTTTTCACATGAACCAACTTTTGTAAAGTGTTATGGAATGTTTTGGCACTATATAAATAAAGATAAATAAATAAAATAAATAAATTGTTATTAATGTCTTGTACTCTAAATATGTGTCTATCCCCCTCTCTCCTTCCATGCAATATGGGATGTCACACACCTCTTGACTCTAGAGGGAGGCTGTGCAGTAGAATCAAGGACCCAAAGAACAGCAGAGTATAAAGAGAATATTTACACCTCTACTTTAACTTGCAATATAGGGGAGTGCAGGAAGCTGTAAATAGAGGAAATATCTGTGGCAGAGAAGAGGAATCATGGGAACAGCCCTGGCAGCATTAAAACAAAGGTACAGCACAGAGCTTGTCAGGATAATAAAAAAGAAAATTAACTACTGTACTTCAAAGTTATGGTGGCTTCATCAGTACAAATGAGAAAATTCTTGAAATCTGTTTTGGTTCTGATTCAGTCAAATTGATTATCAGATATGATTTGGGTTTGAATAATTGTGACCCCAATTGAAAGTGCCCCAATTTCCCTGAAAAGTCTTTTATGACACTCTGTGATGTCCTAGAACTGTATCCAATCCTTTTCAAGATATTTGATGTCAAGACAGTATGACAGTATGATATATGGCCATGGGTAAGCCCATGGTAGCCGGTGGTGATGAGGTAAATAGCCTGTTTAATAACATACTGCACTGTCAAATGTTTTAAAATTTCAAAATGTTCCAAAAATTATCCCATTTTGGTAGCAGATTCTGTTTTCTCTGTCTTGTGATTAATCAAATGGTAGATTCTATTTTGAAAGATTTGTCCGAAACAAATCACTAAAGTTTATGATTAGTTAGATTCCAAATTTTGGGGGAAATTCATAACGAATTTGATTAGTTTAGGTTAGAATCGATGCACAGATCTCTAATCTCCAGGAAAACATTCAGCCACATTTAGGCGCTTTTCTGCATTATCAATACTCTCAGAAAACCCCTTTAATACCACACAATGAAGCTCTGCAAAAGTTACCCATAATGGGAAACATTTTAATGTGTTATTGTGCTGTACTTTTACATTTCTTTCCTCTCTCATTATGTTGTCTGTGAGAGAGTCTGTGTGATGAGGAGGTTATTTTGTGTGCCCAGACCTATTTACAGTAACGAAGGTCTTGGCCTCTAATCAATATAAAACATTAGTAAATGGATGTGTGTGGGCTTTTGTTAATGCCCTATAATCTTAGATTACTTACAGCATTTGATTTTTTGATTGCTAGTGGGAGTATTATGAATAATGTCAGACATTGATGATACCCTTGCTAATTAATGGCAAAAAGAACATAAACTCTTAACCAGTGAACAAACATCTTAAACCTCAACTGAAAAGTATTCTCACTCATCCTACATTAGCCATTGACCTTTCCTACTCCAGGACACTTTTATGCATAACAAGGACCAATATTTTCAATTAGTCAACATGATCAATGTAATTTCAAAAGAGTATTAAAGTGGTTGTGCAGTCCAAAGATATTGATGACCAGCCCTATTGCAAAGATATTGAATACCTGTTGATTACAAACAAATGCGCCTGGTAATTGACTCCAACATCAATCGGCACCCCAGCCACCACCAGGAAGGAGCCCCTAAAAAGTCAGAGGTATGGCCTGAGGGACAAAAGTGTGTGCGCCACATGGGGTGTGCTAAAGGGAGAAAGATTAACCACTGTGAAGACTACAGCCACTGTCATTACACCACACCCATCCTCTCAACTCAAGCCACCACACCTCCCCTGCCGTCCGGTGTTCCAAAACAGATATTCTTTTTTATTAATTTTCCCACTGAGTACATTTACAGTCACTAGGATAAAGGTCAGTTCCCTGCTACTCCTAAATCTATGAGACTGACAGATATGTACAGTGGAATTGCAGACGAACATGAGTGTTCCCATGCCATTCAAAATCTATTGGACTTTGCGGAGAAAAAACCCCAGTACCCGCTAAAATGTTTTGTGTATTTATGATACTACATTGGAGCGTCATCTCAGTAGACCAAACACATCATGAAAAGTTGTTTTCTAGCTATAATACTGATATACAGGGGCATATCCAGGATTTTATAATACGGGGGGAGGAGCAGTGAAGGTTAGTAGCATACACCTGTACATGCTTACTGTGGCCGGGCAACTGCTGAAAAAGCATATTTGTACTACCAAAGTGCCATATTTCAGGCAACCAGGGAGTACGGGCTATGTCTAAAACCAAGATAAAGACCTGCCCTGGATTACTGGAGTTGGAACAGAGGTTTGTGGGTTTCTTCTTCATCCATCCACTCACTCCACTCATCCACTTACTCCATTCATGGAAAGTTACTTATTAGGAGTTCATTAGGCTCATTAGGAGCCACCTGGGAGAACTTTAAGAGTATAAGTTTTTCTTAACCCCGTAACCTTTCTACGATAGTAGTGTTCCATGTGGTCATGTGTGGAACTATAGCTCATCCCAAACTAAGCTAGAGTTAAAAAAAAAAAAAAAACTCACAGTGGTTTACAAGGCGTTGGATCCTCATCAATCCCCTACTATTAGCTTACCTTTAAGACAACCCTATGTACATAAATTAATGGCAAGCTATGTAAAGTTGCAAAGGAATGGAAAGGCGTGTTTTTGGCTCCAAGGAAGGCAGTGCTTGGTATTTGTTTTTTCCTCCACCCCTTTTCTATGTTCCTTGGATGAATTCTTCCCCCCATTGCCTGTAAATAATGATGTTCTTCGGGAGAGTAGTGTCCTGCACAGGTTGACACTGCCTAAGGCTATGTACACAAAATGGATTTTTCACGTGGAAAAATCTGATGTGTATTGAAAGTATTATAAATGTCATGGTAGTTTGTGGCTGCTGCTGACTGCTTCTTCGAGCAGGCATGGGTGCCATTTCACTCACCCAGTTACTGTTGCAGGTCTAATTCTCCAGACCCTCTGCCCTTATTCTGCACTATTGCAGTGAGCCTGGGTTCTGCTGTCCTGTGTGTCTATTTCTGATAATGTATTTTGATTTGAATCTCATTCTGAAGTATTGCAAGAGTTAAACCCTTCATTGGTTCTATGTGCAGCTGCTTCTAATGTGTTAATCAGCTTCTATTATATATGGCCTGCTAGTTGTCTCATTCTCTGTCTGAGCAATAGGTTTACTAGCTTGTTTACTAGCTTGATCCTGTGAAGGTGCTAACATTTGCTTGTCTTTCTGTGTACCGACTTCTTCCTGCCCTGACTTAACACTGTTTCACAGATTTGCATAAGAATTGCCTGCCCTGACCTCTCCCTGTTTCGGAATACTAGTTTCCCTGATATATGTGTCCCTTACCAATGTGTCAGCTGTTAACAAAGTCAGGACAACTCCAAAAGAAGCTGCTTGGTTGCTCCGCTGCAGAAAGGTCCAGATCTCTGTATAGGTTAAAGGGTGAAAACCAGCCCAAAGCCAAACCAGTTGACATCTGACAGTGTAGATTTCCAGATTTAAATGCTGCCGATCCATTCAATGGGGCTAAAACATGTTGCTTTTTCAGATTTGGATATGAAAAAAAATTTTGTCATGTGATTTACGGGGCACATTCCTATTAGAATCAATAGAAGGTAGAATACAAATGATTTCATACATGAATATGTTTCGGAATTGTATGAACATACCTCAATATTAAACCAACTAATCTTAGTCTCTCTCAAAGGGCCCTGTAATAGCTCCATAGTCTGCTTTATAAATGTGTACTACAGCTTAGAACTTAAGTTGCAACTTTATAGAAGAATTTCTTTGAGGACGTTCTGTAGAAAAATGTTTATTTTCTTCTAACAGGTGTGTCACAAATTAAAGCACCATATTATATTTGATTGTATCAATAATCAATTTACAAAAATATATGTGGACAATATTCTATATACAGAGGAAAAAAACACTAAAGCATATATCATATCAATTTGACAATATTTCTCAAGCTTGTATTCTTGCTGACCTCTAAATACCCAACCTGGGGTTATATTGGCTCACACTTGAACGATACCGCTATATCTCATATCATGTATCATTACTCACAGTCTTACATGGCTTATGTTCTTTCACATAAGGCTTATTGCCTTTTTGTTTGGCAGACTACAGATTCATGAATTTGCTGTAAACGATGAACATGTGCCCATTTCTTCTCAGCAATGTCAACAGGCATAAGGATAATATCCATTCCAAGCCTTTTACAGATGGAATATGCACACGTAGAGAAATCTAATTCTTCCTTTTGAAACTTTTGCATTAACTGAACTACAGCATAAAAATATATAAAATCATTGAATATAAATAAATACATAAATATGCCAAAAATACTGAAAAAAAAATCTTAAAGTTGTTTACTAGGATAACAATATTAATGGCCATCACATCAGTGGGGGTCTGACTTTGGCCTTAGCAATACTGATGGATTACTAACCAAAGGCTGACCATGTGAAAGCAGATGCTCAAAAGACAGGATCCATTTTTGGGTATTGTTCTTATAACAGATCAGAAGAAGGACAATATAATCAGTGATGTCAACAAAAACTTCTGACCAGGGGCATTGCTAGGGTCTCAAAAGATCTGGGGCCCAGGCCCCAATGCATATGGCCCAATTCTCTAAGTCAACCGCCCACCCCCTTCCACAGCAGCACATACCTCTCACATCCAGGGCCTCCCAGGTGACGTTTCCTCTGATGTAGATCTTCTAAGTCATCATCTTCTCCATTCAGTCCGGACAACTTCTCTCCTTGTCTCTGCAGAGTGTGACACACAGACATCTTAGCTTCCTTACATTTCTATCATCATCCCCCAACCTGGAGTCCCCACAGTGTTATCCTTCTGCTCTCTGTGCCCCCTAAAACCTCCAAAATTAGTGCCCCTCATAGTAATAGTGCTCCTCATAGTCCCACCAATAGTATTTCCTTTCTACAGTGCCCCAGCCGTGATAATGCTGTCCAAGAGTGTCCCCATTAGTAGAAGAGCCCTCCAGTATTAATCATGCCCTCACACAGCCCACAGTAGAAATAAGACCCCCTATTGTTCCCCCAGTGGTAATAAAGCTCTCTAGAGACCGCAGTAGTAATAAGAACGCCTATAATGTACACTGGATTTAAAATGCCCCCCACAGTGCCCCCAGTATTTATACTGCCCCTACTGTTATAATGCTCACCCTGAAGTGCCCCCAGTATGTATACTGCCCCGTACTGTTATACTGCTCGACCTGAAATGCCCCCAGTATTTATGAAGCCCCCTACTGCTATACTGCTCACCCATAAGTGCCCCCAGTATTTATACTGCCCTTGTAGTTATAGTCCTCCCTTTAGTGCCCTCAGAAATGATGATTCCTTAGCCCCTCCACCATACAGTCTCATGTAAATATAATTAGTTTCTCTCCCTCCGCCATAGATTCCCATGTAAATAACATCACTCGCTCCCTTCAGCCCCTCCAACATACAGTCCCATGTAAATAATATCACTCCCTCCCTTTAGCCCTCCAACATACAGTCCCATTTAAATAACATCACTCCCCTCTCATCAGCCCCTCCAATACACCGTCCCATGCAACATCATCCCCACCCACAGCCACCTTCAATATACAGTCCCATGTAAATAACATCACCTCCTCCCACAGCCCCCTCCAACACGCAGTCCCATGTAAATGACATCACCCCTGAACATTCAGTCCCATGTAAATAACATCCTTCCTTCAGCCCTAACATACAGTCCCAGTTAAATAACTACAACTCCCAGCATTTCTCTGCCTCTCCCTTCACTTACCTCTCCTCATGTAGCAGACCTCACCACAGCTTCTTCCCCTAGAATTCTCTTCACTGCCCTCTTCTCCTGTACTGGTCACATGATCGTGACATCATCGCAGGTCCTTCTCAGCCACTGCACTGATCACATGGACTGTGATGTCATTACAGGTCCTTCATCTCTTGCAGTGCTTTAGATTC
Organism: Rhinella marina; assembly: GCA_900303285.1. Taxonomy (NCBI): domain Eukaryota; kingdom Metazoa; phylum Chordata; class Amphibia; order Anura; family Bufonidae; genus Rhinella; species Rhinella marina. The sequence continues at coordinate 61,667 of ONZH01010921.1, read as the reverse complement.
AACTGTATTGCCGTCCCGAGGATGGCAATACAGTTGTATCCTCCTGGTAGCAGTGGCGGATTGGGAACTCAAAGTGGCCCTGTAAAAAAGCATAAAAGTGGCCCCATGGCCCCACTATGGCATGCCTCTAACTCCGCTCAATACTCTATACACCCCAGTCCCACCCAGTGTCACACAGTAGTTATGCCCTCTTTCTGCTCCCACCGAGTAATTATACCCATACACAGTAGTTATGCCCCTTCGTGCCCCTACACAGTACTTATGCCCTCCTGCTGCCTCGACACAAGGTTGTGACTTCTGTCCAGCCGCTGGGTGTTAAAGGACCTGAGAGCAGATGGTACTAGTGGCCTACAGATAGGAGAAGGGCCACATTTCAGGCTTCAAACAAAAAGATATAACATTTAAAATTTTTGGTGAAGAATCAACAACAAGTGGGTCACAATTGTGAAGTGGAACGGAATTTATTGGATCATTTAAACTTTTTTTGTAATAATAAAACTGAAAAGTGGGGCGTGCAAACTTTTTGAGCCCCCTTGCATTAATACTTTGTTGCGCCACCTTTTGCTGCGATTACAGCTACAAGTCGCTTGGGGTATGTCTCTATCAGTTTTGCACATCTAGAGACTGAAATTCTTGCCCATTCTTCCTTGCAAAACAGCTCAAGCTCTTTGAGGTTGGATGGAGAGTGTTTGTGAACAGCAGTTTTCAGCTCTTTCCACATATATCCTCTTATAACGCTCCAGCACTAATATAACCTCCAGAGACATTACATCATATGTGACTGATATCATTCGCTCCTCTTATAATGCTCCAGTACTGATATAACCTCCAGAGACATTTACATCATATGTGACTGATATCAGCCGCTCCTCTTATAATGCTCCAACGCTGACAGAGACATTACATCACATGTGGGGGATGAGGGGCTGGGAAATTTTGGAATGCCACTGATAAGAGGGAATGAGGGGGAGGTGTTGAGGGGGTCACTGGGAGACATATCTTCTGAGAAGCTCTGTGTAAAGTAAAGTTGAGATAGTCAGTGGGCAGAGGTCTGTGAGGGGCTGGAAAAACAGGGGGGACACAAGATGTGCAGGGGCAGCAGCTTCAGGACTCTCCTAGTTTCCCTCCCACAATAACTTACCCCATTGCTGCTGTGTGCAGTAGAAGGTTCCGTGAGGGGAGTGAGAGTAATACTTTAGGCACAGTAAGACAGGGGAGCAGGAGAGAGAAGGAGCAGCTTCTTCATTATCTTCTGCTGCTGCCTCGGCTCCGCCTCCTCCTCACACAGAATGGAATATCACACTGCAGAGAGGAGGGGGGAGATGTCTGCTCATGTGGGGTCCGTGAAGTTTACTTTAGAGAAAGGAACAAGCCTGCAAGGTACTGTGCTGTCCCTTTCCCCAAAGTAAAATGATGTGTGCCAGTGCTGCAGTCCAGCACCTGTTAACAGCCGTGCTGGTAGCTGTGAGCTGGCCCACTGCACAGTAAAAGACAGGCAGGCAGAACATTCGGGGCCTGGGGCATAACATCTGGGGCCCAGGCCCCGAATGTTTTAGCCTAACGACGCTCCTGCTGCTGACACCCTCTCCACTCTGTCAGGAGGACACTACTTGTCTCAGCATGTAACAGTACAGGTTCTGTAGAAATCTATGTGGAATCAGAGGTCGACAGTTTAAAAGGAGTGCACTCTTTCACTCTATAGTACAATCTTGGTACGGTTCTGCACGGTTCTTTATACCTGATGCTAACATTGACCTATAAGGATAAGTTCACACTTGAGTTTTTTGGTCAGTTTTGGCCCCATAACTGACTAAATAAGGCTACTTTCACATCTGTGTTTTTGCTGGATCTGTCATGGTTTAGTAAAAATGTGTCTGTCATGATAATGCAACTGTCTGCAACCATTATGAACAGATACGTTTGCATTATCTCTAAAATAGCCATGATGGGTCTGTCTCTAAAACCATTGTAAGTCAATGGGATCTGTTTTCTTTTGTGTCAGAGAAAATGGATCATTGACTTACATTGTGAGTCATGACGGATCTGTCTTGCTCCACATAACAGGACTTATGTCTTTTTTCAACCATATTAATTATGTAATTAAAAGGAATAATTTTTCTTGTTCAGGACAAGCCACTCTTTCTTCTGACAATTAACACTTGTGAGTGTATAAATACGGTCAAGCATTTTTACCCCTGTTAATGCATAATTTTTGGATGCTTGTGCAGTTCACTGTTTCTCATGACATTAATATGTTTGTGTATAAACAGGGGCAAGAATCCTCCCCTATTACAGCATGATTTTTGGAAGCTTGGTTCCAACAAACCACTGTTTTGTTTTGTTTTTTACAATAAGTTCATTTGCCCCCTATATGGGGCAATTTTTGGAAAGGGTCTAATTTTAAAAACATAACATATGCAACAGTGCAGTGTGTTTTAAAACATGCTGTTAATTCACACCGTCAACTACAGTATGTGTTTACCCATGGCTACATATGTCAATGTCTCTCTGATATTATTTGCTACATATATCATTGTGTTCGAGAGCATAAAAGGAGGTGGGGAGGGGAGAAAGAGCTAAAATTTTATTTAAGAAACATAAATAAAAAGAGAAAATGACAAGATATGTAAAAAAAAAAAGAGACCTCAGAGTATCATATACCAATTTTTAGGCCCATTAGAACACATTTGATTCGGGTAGAATCAATTGGAACATTGGACACAAAACACATTTCAAGAAGTATTCTTATCTCTACTATGAGTATTCAGTTAAAAAAATACTCCTTTCTAATGGAAGTTTCCCTTTAACTTTTGGATTACATTTACATGTAGTTTTGGAATCTTTCCAGCTTGTCCATTTTTCAACATATATCTTTTACCTATTGCAACTGCATGGTCAGTAATGATGAGAATGATGTTATTCTCTTATATTTGATATGTTGCCATCAATATAGAGAAAGTTTGAACTATGGTTATGTGTTGTGCATCTGAACGAAAGAATGTCCCATTTTCAGATATTGTCTAATATATGAACGGCATATCAGTAGGCACAGCCTCTTCTTACAATACCCTAATGAGGAGGATGGTATATTTCACTATGCGCAACCAAAATATATCTCTGGATCCACAAACATGGTCTTTCTCTGTGCTTATGACACTGTCACAGCCTGAAGCTTTATTTGATATTGCTGAAGGACTGCTACCAATTAACCCCATGTCATTTCTTGTCACCTAATGTTCTAAAAGCTCATGTTGACATAGTGTATAACCTGAACAGCAGGAAGAATAGGAGCCCATTGCAAATGTCAAAATTCAAAGACACTCTGTGGGTGAGCTAGAATTCTTAAATAATTCAGGATAAACTCTGTTTACTTGGACAATAATAAATGAAAGATACCTGGTGACAGAAGGATCTACTGTGGGATGGTCTACCACATTGTTATCGGAGATGTACAGGCCTGTTCCTGAAAATTGTAACTTTATTTGTGTTTTAAAATATAGAAATATAGAATTACCTCTTTTTGCCATCTGTAAGACTCTGTTTCTGTTATTACGTATACATGGAAAGACAACCAACATCATGGATAGATACAGAGATCTTGAGAATATCATTGATATACCTGGAGACCCATACAGAAAATAGGAAACAAATAATGTCTATATGACATGATTTGCTAACATCAGGGAAGCAGCTATAGGGGGTGCAGAGGAAGCAGTCGGGCCTTATATCCTGGGGGGGCCCAATGGCAACTCTACCATTATATATGACATCAGTAGCATCAATGGCAAATTAATTCTGAGGTATTTTTGCAGATTTTGAATTGTGCATGGGAGCTTCAAACATATGCCTCTGGCTCATACCAGCTTGATGCCAAACTAACACGAACAGTTACAGTAACATTGAATTTTAAAGACTAGCTCCATCCATGACTTTTCTGTAATGTTAAAAATTGTAAAATATCTTACAGCATTTTTTCCCTATTGCGTCTTTGTTGCTGGAGCAAAATTTCAACACCCATTGCAACAGCTGAAGAGCCACAAGTTGGGAACTACTACATCATAACTAGAGATGAGCCGGCATGACGACGTAATCTCACGCCGCGTGAGATTTCGCTCCAGATCTTCAAGCAAGATGGCGGCGGCCGGCCCATTGCGAGCAAATGGAGTAGGTAAGTTTGATTTAATGTATTTTTTTAATGTTTATTTTACACTGTTTTTACACTCAGACGCCGCGATCATGTATCATTCCTAATCATAACAGCTGTTGCATTTTCCACTCTTCTGCATGTTCGACAATTTCTTGTCCATACGTACATGTCATAGATTCAATTTAAAAATATAATTACTGCTTTAATTTTTTTTATTTTTTTAACCAAGACTAGGACTGATTCAAAAAAGAAAATGTTTCAATTAATTAAGAAAAATAAGTTTTCAGTTACACTATTCCTTTAAACACGTTTGTTTTTGGATAATAAAAAGAATGTAAAGTTTGATCAAGGTCTATCTGTGGACTCTAAACTTATTCAGGAAATACCCATTAAACAGGACATAAAAATATTAAGATGTTGCTTGGTTATTGCATGAACTGAAAGCATGTTAAAAAAAGGGTATGATGTTTATTTTCCCTCCAATCCATTTCATTGGCCCATGGACCAAGCCACCATCATCTCATTCGCTAACAGTGCAGTCTCTTTGGAGTTGAGAGTCCTTTACAGGTGCTTGCCATCCAGTAGCAAGGATGATGGGACCTGCTAGGACTTGCTCCACACAGTTTTCGATATGGTCTAATTGTTTGGTAGGTATGCTGGGAGGGCAAGTGGCAAAAATAAGCAGAATAAGGGTCAAATAAAAAAATACACTTGTGTTACATAGTTCTAGTGGTGGTTTACTAAAAGAGTTAGTGTTATAGCAACCAACAGATTTGACTTTGGGCTACTCCTAAGGGCATTATCCAGGCAGTCCACTGATATTCACCCTTTAACGCCTATACAGGGACCTGCACTTCACTGCAGGGGAGCCACCAGGCCCCTACCTCCATGAGTAATCTCTGTGTGATTGACAGCTGACTCACAAGTGTCAAGAAGACCACTATGGTGCACCAATAGATCAGTAAAAAACAGGGTCATGGACAAGCTGAGATCAGTGGATGGTCAAAATCCGGGATACTAGCCTTTTAACCCCTATACAGGGATCTGGACTTTGCTGCAGGTGAGCTCTAAGGCCCCCACCTTCATGAGTTGTCTATATGTGATTGACAGCTGACTCACGGAGCTCATAAACTCCACTGCAGAGCACTAATAGATCAACCAAAACCACAGTCATGGACAGGCTGAAATCAGCAGATGGTCAAAATCCAGGAAATGGGCAGAAGTCAGTACATGGGGCAGACAAATACAGTATACCTTTGCATGAACTAGAAAGCTAGGAACCCAGGGGGAAGTGCCCAACGTTGCCAGCCATTGGCTGGGGAATATAAAAGTGTTTGCACCCTGGTCCTTTAAGAGATGGATGGGGGAACACAGGCAGAGGAGGAGAGGCCTTTCCAGAAATCATTCCACAGTCTACGTGGAGTTACAGAGCAAGCCTTTCAGCTGGGCTGCCAGGAAGAAGCTGACAGAGGAAGGCTGAAACTTTACCTTTGCAATGATATCCCTCATGACTTTCAAAAAAATCTGTCAGTTGCTCCTTAACAGCAGACTGTTATATGCCTCTTTGCCAGCACATACTGCCATGAGTTTTCAGTTTGTCACTAAGGAGCATCTGACAGTATTTTTTCAATGTCACTTGGCAAATCTCTGCAGAACTCTCAGTTATGTTTTTGTTGTTTTTTTTTTCATTTTCAGCTCTACAGACATTTCTGTCTCGGTAAATATTTGTTATTCTTCCTGGAAATGTATGACAAAAGTGACTGGCACCAATGCCCTTGTCCATAGAGAGTGTTCCCACACACTGTGACACTTACAGTATATGGCTAAAACCCACTGTAAGCTTGCATGTGGGGTGGGTTGGGGGGGGCGGGGGATTGATAGCCACCAGCTGCTTGAGTTGCCACCTGAGCAGTACACCATCAGATACAGGCATCAGGTTAAAATTGAAGTAAAAGGAGGTCTGCTGCACTGTTGCCAAGTGTCTTCCATTAGACATGCCTGATGTTGATGAATGAGGGAAGCAGAGGCTACCAGGAAGCAGCCCTCGGGAGGCAGAGTTCATCAGATCGGTATGCAAAGTATGACTGTTCAGCCACAGCCAACAAAAGCCCACTGCCAAAAATGGCATTAAAAATCAAAAACTATGGGGAACATTTATTAAGACTGGCGTTTTAAATGCTGGTCTTAACAAACCCATAAGCTAGCAGTGGATCTGCCGAAGTTATGTAGAGGCGACAGCCTCTTAATAACTTCGGCAGATCCTTCTCCAGTTCTTCCTAGCTGTATTACATTTAGACCCTTTTCTACATCTGAAACAGGCGTAGAAAATGGTACTTCCCTGCCAGTGCCACACCCACACATCACTGAAAACAATGTAAGTCAATGGCAGCTTAATAAATGACCCAATGTGTTTGTGACTTTTAAAATGTACTTTTAAAAAAAAGTCCTAAAGGGCAGTTTTTATGCCTCACAACTTTTCAGGAAGTAGGTGTGACAAGGGTGGGAGAGGGCCATGGCCAGCAGTTGTGACAAATTTATCTTAATTTACTCCAGTTTTCTGTCCCAAATGAAGCCAGAGATCCATGGCAGCTCAGAGCTACCGTGAATTTATGTTTAGGTGCACAGATTTCCAGAGGATAACAAAGCCTGAGCAGAAAGAACCAGTCTTGATAAATCTTCCCCTTTGACTTTATGAAGATCAGAGATTCCTTATGGGGACCCTGGTTGAAGAGAGATAGATGCCACGTCCATGTACTATTCATCTACCACATCCACACTGGGGCAGATTTACTTATAGTGTGTTACCTTGAACTGACTAAGAATACAAATCTCAGTCTTCATTTTAGATAGATTTACTATTCTGGGGCTTGGACCTTTGTAAATTTGGAATGTTGTAAATACTACACCAAATTTATGCTAGTCTATTTTGTCCATGTGCCAAAAACTGGCAGTCTATGTTTACACCACATATACGTTGCACAGGTTTACTCCAAAAATGTGCCACAATTTTGGCACACAGGGGGCAGCATTTAGACCATGCCCTTTTTCTAGCAAAGCCATGCCCCTTCATCGGACAAGGTGGAAACAGCTTAGAAAACTGTGTGGAATGGTTAGTAAACATGATGCAAAGCATGCACACCAATTTTTGGAAAAAATTGTGCCAAAAAAACTGGCAGATTTTCATTAGTAAATCTGCCCTAGTGTACTGTATAATGAATAATTTTTGCTCCTCAAATAAAACAGAGGCATAAATTTTATGTCCAAAAGCAAAATCTGTAACAGATCCCCCCAGCTTTTTTGATCCTGGGTCTCTACCAGTGTTAAAGGGTCTTTGGAGCCCATGAAGACCATGGTGGGATGCAACTGTTACATCTGCTTCAACGCAGAAAAAACAAACGTGTTGTGAAGAATGTGAATTTTTCATTTCATAAAGCACATTGATGTGTTTTTTTTTTTTTTTTTTACTCCGCAGTAAGCAAGTTATCTCAAGATTGCAAGTCCTGATGGAAACAAAATAAATTCCAAATAGTTAATTCAGCAGACTTTGATTGACAGGCAAATAATATACTCATTATCATCACCGAAAACCTAGTAAAGAAATATAGCAGTGTCAGAACCTTTCTCTCAATCTAACTGATGGCATGGGGTAGTGTAACAAGTCATAGATTTTGCTTCTAATACACTGTGGAGAGCAGTTGAGAGAACAGTAGGGATACTGACCTCACATTTTCCATTACGATTACAACATTCGTAACAAAATTCCTAGCAGAAGAGTTTCTATTACAGATGTACATTTGACAGAATACAATTCAGCAAGGCAGTTTCACCCTGTGACCTGAAACAGTGTTACAAGCAAAAAGGCATTTTTAGATCTGCATAACCTTGTTTTCACCATCCAAACTGCTAGAGGGCCAGACGAGGTAATCCCCATAGGGATAGAGCGGCCGTATATACATATTCTGCGCCTTTCACAACTCATAATTCATTTCTTCAGATGTAATAGAGGAGATCTATCAAAAACTGGGACCGTTTGCTGACCCAGGAAAACAGCCTTTTCCTTTCTTTTTTTCTCTTTTTTTCCCCTGAAGACTTGCTGAGCTAATTTTTGTAACTTTTAGTCGCTAGGTTTGTAGTTTATACATCAAGGAAACTAGAGTTCCCAAGCGGAAGTTTTTTTATTTTACAACATTTTCAGAGAATAAATCAGAACTGGTTTATATTATGCTGCAACCCAAAATTCCATCCTTAAATGGTTTTGTCTAATGCTAAAGGTAGTCGGTTCAGGTCGGTATTGCGGGGGGTGGACTTTGAGGCCGGGTGTCAGGATGCTTCGGGAGCCGGGTCACGAGTATGTAGAGCCGCGGTATTCAGATGGGTTTACAGCATGCCTAGATAACGAAGGAGTGTCTCTTCGTACCGATAACCTCTTCTTACCATTACGAATCCATTAGCCTGATGAAGGGGGCCTCAAATCCTCCAAAACGCATTTTTATTGGATATAATTGAATATTCACAATAAAGAAGAATTCTGACAAACCATATAGCTGTACCGAGGTCATGTGTGCCGGATTCAGGACTACATACAGTACAGACCAAAAGTTTGGACACACCTTCTCATTCAAAGAGTTTTCTGTATTTTCATGACTATGAAAATTGTAGATTCACACTGAAGGCATCAAAACTATGAATTAACACATGTAGAATTATATACTTAACAAAAAAGTGTGAAACAACTGAAAATATGTTTATATTCTAGGTTCTTCAAAGTAGCCACCTTTTGCTTTGATTAGTGCTTTGCACACTCTTGGCATTGTCTTGATGAGCTTCAAGAGGTAGTCACCTGAAATGGTATTCCAACAGTCTTGAAGGAGTTCCCAGAGATGCTTAGCACTTGTTGGCCCTTTTGCCTTCACTCTGCGGTCCAGCTCACCCCAAACCATCTCGATTGGGTTCAGGTCTGGTGACTGTGGAGGCCAGGTCATCTGGCGTAGCACCCCATCACTCTCCTTCTTGGTCAAATAGCCCTTACACAACCTGGAGGTGTGTTTGGGGGTCATTGTCCTGTTGATAAATAAATGATGGTCCTAAACTAAACTAAACGCAAACCGGATGGAATAGCATGCCGCTGCAAGATGCTGTGGTAGCCATGCTGGTTCAGTATGCCTTCAATTTTGAATAAATCCCCAACAGTGTCACCAGCAAAGCACCCCCACACAACACAACTCCTCCTCCATGCTTCACGGTGGGAACCAGGCATGTAGAGTCCATCCGTTCACCTTTTCTGCGTCGCACAAAGACACGGTGGTTGGAACCAAAGATCTCAAATTTGGACTCATCAGACCAAAGCACAGATTTCCACTGGTCTAATGTCCATTCCTTGTGTTCTTTAGCCCAAACAAGTCTCTTCTGTTTGTTGCCTGTCCTTAGTAGTGGTTTCCTAGCAGCTATTTTACCATCAAGGCCTACTGCACACTGTCTCCTCTTAACAGTTGTTGTAGAGATGTGTCTGCTGCTAGAACTCTGTGTGGTATTGACCTGGTCTCTAATCTGAGCAACTGTTAACCTGCGATTTCTGAGGCTGGTGACTCGGATGAACTTATCCTCCGCAGCAGAGGTGACTCTTGGTCTTCCTTTCCTGGGGCGGTCCTCATGTGAGCCAGTTTCTTTGTAGCGCTTGATGATTTTTGCGACTGCACTTGGGGACACTTTCAAAGTTTTCCCAATTTTTCGGACTGACTGACCTTCATTTCTTAAAGTAATGATGGCCACTCGTTTTTCTTTACTTAGCTGCTTTTTTCTTGCCATAATACAAATTCTAACAGTCTATTCAGTAGGACTATCAGCTGTCTATCCACCTGACTTCTGCCCAACACAACTCATAGTCCCAACCCCTTTTATAAGGCAATAAATTCCACTTATTAAACCTGACAGGGCACACCTGTGAAGTGAAAACCATTTCAGGTGACTACCTCTTGATGCTCATCAAGAGAAGGCCAAGAGTGTGCAAAGCAGTAATCAAAGCAAAAGGTGGCTACTTTGAAGAACCTAGAATATAAGACATATTTACAGTTGTTTCACACTTTTTTGTTACGTATATAATTCCACATGTGTTAATTCATAGTTTTGATGCCTTCAGTGTAAATCTACAATTTTCATAGTCATGATAATACAGAAAACTCTTTGAATGAGAGGGTGTGTCCAAACTTTTGGTCTGTACTGTACCTACTGCATTTTTATTGGAGGGACTGGGTTTCTCTCCCTAAAGAACGTGTTCCTGTGGCAGCGTAGCCGGCACCTGGACTGTATTTCTCTCCTATGAGTCTTCAATAGGGTTGTTCCTATTCCTAGCACAATAAGCTAATAATGTATTGTCTGGGACATACTACCCTATTGTGCACTTTTTCACCATTACAGCTTGGTGACACCCATACATATTATGCTAATGGGAAGGGCACACATCCTAGCCTCACTTATGTTCTTATGCCTGCCTTTACCTTGAAATGGATTTGAAAATTAGTATATTTAAACATGTATATATTGTTTCCCAAAAACAGAACAACTCTTTTATATGGGCTGTCTGGTGCTGCACCTTTTAGTATAACTTTTAATACATTTTTAACTTTTTTTTTTGGGGGGGGAGGTGCTGGCTTTGTGGGTAATAATTAGAGATGCTTTACAAAACTTCAATTTGGCTGCTTTGCTGAATTTCACAAATAAATTCACTTCTTGCTCTGATTTAAGTCAGGGGATCCAGCAGTTTGCCGCAATATCCAGTTATGCTGGATATGGTGAATCCTTTTTCTGACTAAACAGCCTGCCAAATTTCAAAATGCAGATATAAAAGTAGCCTATGTCTACTCTTTAGAAAGGAGACCCCATAGCAAAGATCAAAATTTGTCCCTTGCTAAGATTCTGGACTTTGTCAGCCTGCGCAGAAGTACCTGCTGTTTGTTTTTCCTTCCAGACCTTTCAATTACCATTTTGCCAAGTTCCCACTCTTGTTTAAAGTTGTGCTGGTGAAAAAAAACAGGTTTTTACTACCCAGTAACCAAAGGTTGGGCTCATTAAAGCTGACTTATTTTTTCCATGTTCCTCATGGCTGCATGGCATGCCTCTAGGTTATGTACCAGTGGTGGGCACAACATTGTTGCACCTTGTGCATATTCACAGGAACCCTTTAGGCAAGGGGGTCAATACCATAGTAAAAAAGAAAAAAGCACTGAGGTTCAGTTGGCTAGAAATTACCGATGGAGTCTGAATTCTAATCTATCAGATAAATGATTGACTAGAGAGTCATAGGAAGGAGTAAACAGCATTAATTTGAGCCCTGTACTCTTGATAAATTAGGAACCCTTTAGACAGGGGTTCTATACCACAATAAAAAAGGCCACCAATGCCCCCTTCTGATCCATCAGATGAAGGATTGACTAAAGAGTTATGGAAAGGAGTAAGGGCCACTTTGATGAGCTCTGTAGCCTTGATAAATTAAGTTTCACAGACAACTCTAATATTTATGATAGCACTGAGTCTAGACTAATTCAACAAAGTATCACAAACCAACATAGACCCTTTTAAAATCTCAATCTTTATTCTTTCAATCTAAAATTACCCTAACAAACAAGGTAAATCAATAAATAATCCAATTAAGTGAGTGAACAAAAGAAAAAAATACCTCATTACACACTAGTATCACTATCATAGGGCCACAGAGTACCAATTAGGACAAAGGTCTTACAACAGGAGTAGGTTAAGACCAAGTTCCCGTCCTGCTCCGACGTGTTTCCCCCACAACGGGTTCTTCAGGGGGTAAAAAATATGGAACAAGCAGATACAAATGTCAGATCACACTCAAGAATTCGATATGCTCAAGATAACACATGTGACAGGGATAATTGTCAACAATCGACTGATATATACATATAGTCAAGAGGGGAGCAAGCTCAAATGATATTCAAGCAAAGGATACACCATCACGTATATCAATATAGAACGATGACTGAGCGCCACCTGTTGATAAAAAATGCATAAATGTAAGTCATTTCAATACATCAAAGAACATAAGGTTGGATATAACTCGCTGCTTTCTGAGATGGTGACCCTCAATGATAATCTCTCCCCTCTCACATGGCTGATGATACGGCTCTCAAACTAAGCACATGCTGGCTTTAAACAGTCCCTGCAATTACCACTTCCGCCCACGTGTTCGGTCTGTGCTATCCCCGAAGTAGGGCCACCGGACAACGGCTCCACCACTTCTGATCACAGACATCAATTCGCAAGCGGAGACTTTATATCTATAATCGGGAACTGTCCTAAACCATCTGTATCCTTGATAAATTAAGGGTCCTTTAGGTAACGGGGGGGGGGGGGGGCATATCATAATAGAAAAGGGCATCAAATTTATTTTGTCTCAAAATTACTGATGCATTCATTAGTATCAGTATTGGTATTATTATCATCAGTATCCTTGAACTAAATATCTGCTTTTAATACTAACTGATATGTCTGCTATGCGGCAAGACTGTGGCCATCCTTTGAGTTGGTGTCACATGTAGATATTGTTTCAATATTGCTGCTGCTTTTGAAAACTAGATATTCTCTCTGGGACATCATCTCTCATGTCTAAGACCAAAATTTAACCTCACTGTGAAGAAATTGTAAAAAGAATAAAGAACTGGACTAATTACACAGCTTCTCCACTATAATTGTGAGTTGTCCTGTAATAATTACAAGGTATAACAGCAATAATTATCTCCCCTCTGTAAGGATGTTTTGTTACCTTCCTCCTTTCCCGGAGTAAAGGAAATGTCTGATTCTGTTTTCTTTCATATTTTACTTTGTTCTTTATCAAATATTAACCATTCGGTGCGCTGCCAAGATGATTGGATTAATCTAAAGGAGTGTCGCCAGACCTATAAGACTCATCACGCCTTTTAGATATTTTCCATAAGGAGATATAGTTTTCCCCAAATCTTGACCCTGGCCACTCACCCAGTTAAGCCAGTACTCTTTGCTCTACACTGATGAGGGGAATTCACCCAGAACCATTTGTCTACAGATGAAGTGCTGGCTTAAATATTATTCAAGTCTTATCTCAAGGTCTGTTTAAAATGTCAAACATTGACTTCCTACCTTACATCTGGTGGCATAAGAGGCAGAGCTAGCTAATAGGTTATTTGCATGCCCTCCTCCCTGGATAAATCCAAGACATTTAAGATTTCATATTGATGGGCTATCTTGAGGATAGGTCAGCAATGTATGATTGCTGGGGTACGACTCCTGACACTCCCACTGATCAGCTGGTGGATGGGACCTGGGGGTTGAGAAAGAACTGTAGTCTCTTCCTCAGCCCTCGTCGAATTCAGGTGCAATATTAAGTACAACCACTATACAATCTAAGTACTCTATATACCATGAAGAGGCTGTAGCACTTGTCAAATCACTGTTTCCACCTTACAAACAGTTGAAGGGCAGGGTGTCAGGTGTTGGACCCTCACCGATCATATATTACTAACCTATTTTGGGGATAGGCTGCTGAAAATGAATGCAATGGTTGACAAACCTTGGTGGTACAAATTCTCTTGATGCCCATGGCAGGGCTTTCAGAATGGGTCCCACCACTTTTAGTTTCTGAAATTCAGCATGGTAAGTACCAGAAAGTACCTTAGTGGGGAAGGGTACATATTGATACTGTTATTTGGGCCAAACATGGCCTACTAAATTTTGATGTGTAGATGGGTGTAAAATTCTTAGTTCAAGATATCTCTAAATGTAAATTGTTTTGCATTTTTGAGCTTGGCGACCCTTGGTTTGCATCAGACCATCCAACCATTCCTGGACACCTACAGGTATACATATACTGTAGTTATTCTCTATCTCTGTCATACATTACATTGATGGGATTATTACACAAGATAGGTTCTCTAAAAACATCTTTCATAATGAAATCCAAACAAAAACCTCCAAATCCAATGCAAAATGAGAATTTCTGTCTGTAATAGAAGAAAGCCTCAGTGCTCTGTTATATCATAGGCAATAAACTTCTTCTTTTGGCAGAAATACCGGCATTAAATTCTCTTCATAAATATCTCGGTAAGGTTCCTTAATTAAATGCTCTACACTGTATTGTTTAATAAAGCATCGTCAAGTCCTCTGCATTTCTTTATTTCTTGTACTTTCTATTTGATTATATAGTATTATCATCCCGAAAGGAATCTCATTAGCTATTAATAAGCCACTTGTGATATTGTATACATGTAGACATTAGGAATGCTTCAGCAGAATAAAAACTTGATTTGTCTGATGTTGGAGTCTATTGTGGCTTCATGCTTCCTTTGGTGGGGATAGCGTGAACCTGATGACTGGTTCCCTTTAAAGATTGGGGCTTCTTCTCTTTTTGCCTGCACAACGACATTCCTGCCCATCCACTATATTGAATGGAGCTATGTTGCAGATCCCTACACAGCAGGTGGTCCATGACCTTGACAATACACCATAATAAGATGGTTGTAACTCTGATTTGACATTAATCGCTGATCCACTGAATCTGATGGCTATAGGTCTTAACGTTGAGTACAGCACTTATAATAATAATAAGTGGGTCTGTGGGACCTATAATCTTTATGGGTCTGACAGACCTTGGATGGGACTGAAGTGTAGGAAGCTCTGCCCCACTAAATCTCCTTCTCCAAGAACAGGATACAGTATACATGGCACCCTAGTCTCGTGATTGATGGGTTTCTCACTAGTGGTCCCCAAGCAATCAGACTCTTATAATTTATCCTATTAATAGGTGATAAATGTTGATACTGGAAAAACCTAATATATGTATTAAGTACACAAATGATACAAATGTAGTGAGGTTTTTCTGTAGGAACTGACTCCCAGCATCCATGTTCAGCTGAATGAAGGGGTACTTTCTCAACTCCACACAGTGTTCTGTGGTTCTACATGATACAGCAGTTTAGTCCTATTCTTTTACATAGGAATGAACACAGTACCATGCCACAATTCCATTTACTGGGCTCTGCCTGTGAAAACAAAGAAAACAAAGGCCCTACATATAGCTGACCCACAGGGATGTCATCTTACAATTTTATGACATATCACAAGGATATGTCGTAACATAATGATCATAAAAATAGATGAGCAAAGTTTTGAAAAATTCTATTCGCCAGCTTCACTAAAGTTTGACAAGAAATTTGATGTGCCAAGAATTGGTCTGTTAAAACCCCATTCAGCCTATCAATCAATGGTATAATTTGTAATTGACAGTTAGACTGAAGTGCACCCATCTAATGGCGCAGAGGCAGTCTGTTCCTCTCTTGATTGAAAAAGACCTGCCGAAGGACCTGCGCTGAGTGTGATGACATCAGACTGGGAGCAAGTGGTGAAGTCATCATGCTCAGTGCAGGTCCTTCAGCAAGTCTTTTTCAATCAAGAGAGGAGCAGGCTTCCTCTGTGCAAACAAGTGGACAAGGTGAGCATTTTTTTTGTTCCTTCTAAGGCACCTCCAACCTTCATTAAAAAAAAATGATTCATTATTACAAAGAGTGAGGATTTGGGGCAGGGGCGTTGCTAGGCTAAAACATTCGGGGCCTGGGCCCCTGATGTTTTCTCCCAGGCCCCGAATGTCCTGCCTGTTAGACAAATACAATAGACTGCAAGATATGTAGGACCTATGATGACATCACAGGTCATGTGATCAGTGCCGTCCAATCCTGCACTGGTCACATGACTGTGACATCATCACAGGTCCTTTCCCCTGTCTTCTAAACTGAAGAGGAGAATTGTGGGGAATAAGCTGCAGTGAGCACTGCTACATCACAAGAGGTAAGTAAAGGGAGAAGCAGAGGGATGCTGGGAGTTGTGGTTATTTAACTGGGTCTGTATGTTAGGGCAGAAGGGAGGGATGTTATCATGGGACTGTGTGTTGGAGGTGACTTGGGTAGGGTTCTGTTAGGGTACTTTTACACCTGTGGCATGGGACTCCGTCAGGCTGTTAGGATCCATGCTGCCGCTGGTGCACGTGTGGGGCCAGAACTACGCTCCTGCCCCATTCACTGTAATCGGGGCGGGCCATGGATCCGGCCACAGCATGGCAACTCCTGCCGCAAGGTGGCCAGAACAAAAGTACAGCATCTCAGCAGGGTTTGCCATGCTGTGGCTGGATCTGTGGCCCGCCCCCATTACAGTGAATGGGGCAGGAGCGTAGTTCTGGCCCCACACATGCACCTGCTGCAGCATGGATCTGTCGGGCTGTTCACCCACCGGAACAGCCTGCCGGAGTCCCCTGCCGCAGGTGTGAAACTAGCCTTAGGCTACTTTCACACTTGCGTTGTAAGGATCCGTTTGTGAGATCCGTCACAGGCTCTCACAAACGGTCCTAAACTGATCAGTTTTTCCCTAATGCATTCTGAATGGAAAAGGATCCGTTCAGAATGCATCAGTTTTGCTTCAGTTCAGTCTCCATTCCGTTTTGGAGGCGGACACTAAAATGCTGCTTGTTGCGTTTTGTTGTCCACATGAAGAAAATGATCCAAACTGGCTATTTAAAAGATAATACAACCGGATCCGTTCAGAACGGATGCAGACGGTTGTATTATCATGATGGAAGCGTTTTTGCTGATCCATGACGGATCCAGCAAAAACGCTGGTGTGAAAGTAGCCTTATTTACATTGGACTGTGGCGTGGAGTGATGTTATTTACATGGGACTGCATGTTGGATGTGGCTGAGGGCAGGTTTATGTTATTTACATGGGGCTGTGGGGTGGAGTGATGTTATTTTTTTAAGGGACTGCATGTTGGAGGTGTATGTGGGAAGGAAGTGATGTTATTTACATGGGACTGTATGTTAAAGGCGGCTGTCGGAGGGAGTGATATTTACATAGCACTGTATGTTGATGACAGCTATGGGAATTATGTTATTTACATGGGACTGTATTTGGAGGGGGCTGGAGAGATGGTGTGATGTTATTTACACAGGAGGGAAATAGCTTTATTTACATGGGACTGTATGGTGGAGGGGCTTAGGAATTATAATTTCTGAGGACACTAAAAGGAGGAATATAACTACAGCGGGCACTTCAGGGTGAGCATTATAACAGTAGGGGGAGCGATATAAATACTGGAGGCACTGTAGGGGTATTATAATACCAGGGGACATTAGGCGTTCTTATTACTACTGGGGGCTCTATAGGAGTGTGTTATAGATCCGCCTTATTTCTACTAAGAGCACTATGGGGGCCCTTATTACTACTGAAGGGTCTGTAGAGAGCTTGATTACCAATGGGGGAACAATAGGGGGCCTTATTACTACTGGAGGCTCTGTGATGGCATTATTACTACTGGAGGTATCTTCTAGTAATGGGGACAATCTTGGGGAGCATTATCAGTGCTGGGGTCACTGTAGGGTGCAGTGTTACTAATGATGGAATTACTACTGGTAGGACTATTACTATGGGGCAGTATTATTTCTCCAGGATAGTATCTGGAGGTTTTTGGGGCACAGTGAGCAGCAGCATAAGACTGTGGGGACTCCAGGTTGGGGGATGATGATAGAAATGTGAGGAAGCTAAGATGTCCGTGTGTCACACTCTGCAGAGATGAGGAGGGGCTGAGAGAAGTTGTCTGGACCAAGTGGAGAAGATGACAGAGAAGATCTACATCAGAGGAGAAGTCACCCGGGAGGCCCTGGATGTGAGGTATGTGCTGCTGTATAGTAGGATTGGGGCGAGGGTCGACATAGAGAATTGGGCCATATTCATTGGGGCTTGGGCCCCGGATCTTTTGAGACCCTAGCAACGCCTCTGATTTGGGGGGTACTATCCATGTGAGGAGACATAGGCCATACATGCTCCTCTGAAATTGTGGGAAGAAGGGGATGCAAAGCTCTGCAACTAATGCTACCAGATGTAAGGCAGCTATCCTTTAAACAGGCCTTGAGACATGACTCAGATATTAAATATGCCAACACCTCATCTGCAGACAGATGTTTTAGGGTGATTTTCCCTCATTTGTATCCCAATTAATCCAAAATTGGATTAACAAAAACCCTTTTAGGGATCCCCAGTATTAGCTAAATAAAACTTAACTTTTATTATTTTATTTTATTAAGTCCGAGAGACTGGGTAGGAGAGCCGCACGCGAACAGAGCCCGCACGGCTAGTACCATCACCCGGAGTGTGCAGGGTCTCTGTCACGGACCAGTGGCAGTGGGTATCCGTGCAGAGCTCCTGTGTTACAATATTTCCACACTTTAACTATAAAGCGCAAACCCTGCAGCCCTGTCCGGCGCATAGAACTATCAGGAGTGGAAGGGCTTGAGACAAAAGAGTAAATGTGAAGATTGGTGGAGGTGATATATATAAAAAGATCAGATTTTGCTGGCTATAATACAAATTCAATTGCCACCTTAGATTGTCTTCACATAATAATATAATAAAATATCAGAATTTAGAAACAGCGGCTCTGATCCAGCCTTAAATAACACCACCAATCTGAAAAGGAATACTAAACACTGTGGCATTAGTGACTGGCTGGTAGTTTTAATTCCTATCTTTCTTTGATTCCCCCCTTTTTTGTAATAAAATAAAATAATAAAAGTTAAGTTTTATTTAGCTAATACTGGGGATCCCTAAAAGGGTTTTTGTTAATCCAATTTTGGATTAAATGGGATACAAGTATATATATTATATACCCTGAGGATTCCCCAGAAGGGAACTGTTGTGTTGATTTTCCTTCATTAGCGCAGAGCAGAGAGTACTGGCTTAATTGGGTGAGAGGCCAAAGTCAGGATTTGGTGGGTACCATCTCTCCTTAGGGAGAGAGTGCCTGCTGGCTTATTTAATATCTGAGTCATGTCTCAAGGCCTAGTTAAAGGGTGAAAGATTTACTTATGGTGACATTAGAGGCAGAGCTTGCTAAGCGCTCATTTGCATCTCTTTCTTCCACGAAGATTGAGGAAATTCGACTTAGTTTAAAATCGAATTTTTCCTAAAATTCAGACCATATTTTTCAGTATTATCACATGTGAAGACCTACTGCTAGAATATGCCACCACTTTACGATGTGGAAATTGGACCTCTGGGACCACTAACCAATCCAGAGAATGAAGGCAATCCAGCGCTGGTTTAGTGCTATGTGTTTTCTCCCTGCACGCGGGCACCCTGATAATGGCAGTGCAGTAAAAAGGCAATAAATTCAAAGCTGGTTCCACTTATTAATCCCCCCCCCTTTCAGTTTCTACATATGTATATTCTGCACATACAGTAAGTAAATTACATTAAATAGCTAACAAAACCACTCAAAATAAGCTACTGTATATACCGATGTACAGATGTAGGCGAGATACAACTCAGATAACACATGGCACAGTGTTGGTGATCTTGTGACAAAAGCCATTGAAATCCATTGAAAAGTCAGTTAACATTTTCTTGCCATTCTCTACTTCACGTGTTAAACATCAAGTTTAGCTCGGCTGCATCTGTACATGTATTGTGCCTATGGACGAATATACATACAGTAAATAGTGTCTACAAATATGCTGCTCTGGATGGCCGGATATAAATAAATGTTGCTGCCAGCTCAGATTCAGCCTCCTTTGACCTGAAATATGGGATTGCCTTATAGCCGTTGGTACTTCTATGATTCACCACTATGTGTTGTACAGTCAAAATGTGATTTACCTACCTCTCATGTTAAATTTTAGCTTATAGAACTAGCTTAGGGGGATGGGTAAATCTCAAAACAGCTGCTCTGATAAGATGCTGTGTCACCTTGTACTCCCTCAGACTGTTGTTCCCTGTGATCAGTGCAGTGGAAAGAAGTTTGAAGAATCAAGCCAGAAGCATAAACATATATCTTTACTTGTGCAAGATATAACTTGTGGCACATCCAGCAGCTTCTGGCCCCAAATGGGGAGGTATGGTGGCTGGTTGTGTGGTACGCTAATGACACTTGTATGCACATGTGTTCTCTGTGTGATACAGGCTTCAAGTTAGTATTGCCTGGTGGTTGTTCTAGGTGATAGGGATTTGATCTGTTTTCCCTCACCTGCAGCAGTGTCTGTAAAACTGTAATTTCACTAATTACTCTGCTGTCTTGGTACACTGATGCTTTCTGGAAGCAGTGTTCTGGATTCTGATGATCTCTCTGGATTGACAGTATCATGAAAGAATGGAGTTATAAGCACTATGAGTAGGAGCTCTGACATGTGCTTCCTCTTCATTCTCAGTCTGGACAGGAACTTCCCTTTCTGGCAGGAAGCACGACTAGTCCACTCCTATCAAGAGGGGAGTGACATGGTGGTTAGCCCTGTTCCTGACAACCATTGCATGACATACAAAACATTTGCAGATGCCCCCAGGTCTGGGGTATTGCACTAACAGATGAGTGTCTGTGGTTTGGCAAGTTATTTTGCATTACCTATAGAACATTAATGTCATACCAGGAGACTTAGTTTTTTTTTTTTTTACTGGTCTTTGAGATATCCATCAAACTCTTTCTGCCACTTTTCAGATGTGCTGTATACACTGGGGGCAATGTCAACTGTCATGTGATAAGAAGTCAGGATTACAAAACTGGATTACTCAAGACTGCATGTGTAATTCATGCCTTAAAGGGGTCTTACCAAAATCATAGCTTATCACTAGTGTGAAGTTATCAAAAATTATAATTGGCTGCTTCACCGAATTTCAAGAAGAAATTCGATTAGTTACAAATTACTTTGCCACAAACTGCGTTCCATTGCATGTAACGGGGGCGCAATGACATGCCACCCCCCTCCCCCATCATTAAAACCGCTCAGATACTATATTCATCCCTTATCACAGAATCTGACATTAAAATTAAGGCCTTTCAGAGGTTAAAAAAAAAAACATATTCACTCACCTCATCCATCTCGGGTGATATCACGCTGGTCTGGCGCGGTGACGTCATCACTGATGACCTCACCGTGCCTGGCCAGCATGGTGACGTGGTGAAATTTCACACGGTTTCTTCAATCAAAATGGCCCTGATGGCCTCTCCATGGGCAAATCGATGTGGCGAATATGCTTTTTTTTTTAATTTTTACCGCCATTTCAGGAAAAATAGATTTGTTACCATGAAGCGTGAGAAAATTTGGCTTTGTGGCAAATCAAATTTTTCCTGAAATTTGTCTGAAAGTCAATTAGATTGACTTTGATTCGCTCATCTCTACTTATCACCTATATCGTGGATAGATGACAAGTGTCTGATCACTGGTGGTCTCATTGTTTGGGCCCCAACTAATCATAGGAATTGGAGTCCTGGAACCCCCTTTAAAATAGAGAAGCATCACACTTGCAGTATGTTCTTCCATTCAGTCTCAGCTAAGTACAGTGCCTGGTTATCTTCATCAGTCATTAGACTTTGAATGGAGTGGTAGTGCACCCACGTGACCTCCTGCCCCCTTAAATAGGAAACATAGGACCTCTATTCTTGTTATTTGTGGTCCCAGTGAATCCTAGTGATCAGACACATCACCTATCCAGTGGACAGTTAAGCTATGATTCTGGGAAAACCCTTTTAAAGGGGCATTCCCATTAGGGTTGAGTGAATGGAAGTCCACAAAGTAAAATTCAAACCGAATTTCAGGGAAAATTCAATTCATCACAAAGCCAAATTTTCTTGTGCTTCATGAAAACAAATGGATTTTTGATTGACAGAGTAATTTGTCACAAAGCAATTTTTTTCCGTAAAATTCGGCAATGCAGCTAAATTGAATTTTTCAATGCTTTGCTCATCACTAGTTCCCATCTAAACATTTGTGGCATATCACTAGGTTATGCCACAAATGTCAGAAAGGTGAGGCTCCCATCTCTGGGACCTGTTTCTTTCTCGAGAAAGGAGCCTCCGAAGTGAAGAGAGCAACAGCTCATGCATCTTGGAGTACCTAAATGAAAATAAGCAAATAACTCCATATCTGCATTGCGTCATGAGAGATCAGTCATGTCAAACCAATTTAATCAGTTTCTATGAAGAGGTAAGTTCTAGACTTGACCGCAGCGAATCAATGGATGTCATATAGCTGGACTTCTCCAAAGCATTTGACACTGTACCGCATAAAAGGTTAGTATATAAAATGAGAATGCTTGGCCTGGGAGAAAATGTCTGTATGTGGGTAAGTAACTGGCTCAGTGATAGAAAACAGAGGGTGGTTATTAATGGCACTTACTCAGATTGGGTCACTGTCACTAGTGGGGTACCACAGGGGTCAGTATTGGGCCCTGTTCTCTTCAATATATTTATTAATGATCTTGTAGAAGGCTTGCACAGAAAAATTTCAATTTTTGCAGATGACACTAAACTGTGTAAAGTAATTAACACAGAAGAGGACAGTACACTACTACAGATGGATCTGGATAGACTGGAGGCTTGGGCAGAGAAGTGGCGGATGAGGTTTAACACTGACAAATGTAAGGTTATGCACATGGGAAGGAATAATGCAAGTCACCAGTACATACTCAATAGTAAAACACTAGGTAATAATGACATGGAAAAGGACCTAGGAATTTTAGTGAACAGCAAACTAAGCTGTAAAAACCAGTGTGAGACAGCTGCTGCCAAGGCCAATCAGATAATGGGTTGCATCAAAAGGGATATAGATGCCTGTGATAAGAAAATAGTCCTGCCACTTTACAAATCACTAGTCAGACCACACATGGAGTTCTGTGTATAGTTCTGGGCTGCTGTGAACAAGGCAGACATAGCAGAGCTGGAGAGGGTTTAGAGGAGGGCATTTAAAGTAATTGGTGGTCTACAGGTCCCAGAAAGATTATCAAAATTGGGGTTATTCACTTTAGAAAAAAGACAACTAAGGGGAGATTTAATAACTATGTATAAATATATCAGAGGTCAGTACAGAGATCTCTCCCATCATCTATTTATCCCCAGGACTGTTACTGTGACGAGGGGACATCCTCTGCGTCTGGAAGAAAGAAGGTTTGTACATAAACATAGAAGAGGATTCTTTACGGTAAGAGCAGTGTGACTATGGAACTCTCTGCCTGAGGAGGTGGTGATGGTAAGTTCACTAAAAGAGTTCAAGAAGGGCCTGGATGTATTTCTGTAATAGAGTGTAATAATATTACAGGTTAGAGTCAGGGTTGCCAACCATCCAGAAATTTCTGGACAGTCCGTAAAAATAGGCAACTTTTTTCCTCTGTCCGTGAAAAAAAACAGAGGTGTCCGTGTTTTTTTTTAGGCTGATGATACTTGACTAGATTATTTTGGTGGTAATTATCATCATTTTACAGCTTACAGTAAATGCTGGTAATTAGTTCTGATCAGTATATTGAGCTATAGACCTGTATTACTTACAATAGTTATCCTTCATTATGGTTTTCCAATTTGTCCGTAAAAAATGTTGGCCGTCCGTGATTTTGGGATAAGTTGTCCAGAAAAAAGAAAATTTCTGGCTGGCAACACTGGTTAGAGTTACTAGAGAGGGGTCGTTGATCCAGGGAGTAATTCTGATTTCCTGATTGGAATTGGGAAGCATTTTTTTCCCCTAAAGTGAGGAAAATTGGCTTCTACCGTATTTTTCGCTTTATAAGACGCACCTGAAGATAAGACGCACCCCAGATTTTAGAGTAGGAAAATAAGAAAAAAATATTTTTCATCAGACCACATATCTGACCCCCCATAAATTTCAGGACATCACATCAGGCCCCCATCAGACCTCAGATGAGCCCAGCGTTCCCCCATCAGACCTCAGATCAGCCCAGCGTTCCCCCATCAGACCTCAGATCAGCCCAGCGTTCCCCCATCAGACCTCAGATCAGCCCAGCGTTCCCCCATCAGACCTCAGATCAGCCCAGCGTAACCCATCAGACCTCAGACCAGCCCAGCGTAACCCATCAGACCTCAGACCAGCCCACAGTGCCCCCATGAGACCACTCTGTGCCCCCATCAGACCTCAGAACAGCCCACAGTGCCCCCATTAGACCACTCTGTGCCCCCATCAGACCTCAGACCAGCTCACAGTGCCCCCATTAGACCACTCTGTGCCCCCATCAGACCTCAGACCAGCTCAGTGCTCCATTAGACCACTCTGTGCCCCCATCAGACCTCAGACCAGCTCACAGCGCCCCCATTAGACCAATCTGTGCCCCCATCAGACCTCAGACCAGCTCACAGTGCCCCCATTAGACCACTTTGTGCCCCATCAGACCTCAGAACAGCTCACAGTGCCCCCATTAGACCAATCTGTGCCCCCATCAGACCTCAGACCAGCTCACAGTGCCCCCATTAGACCACTTTGTGCCCCATCAGACCTCAGAACAGCTCACAGTGCCCCCATTAGACCAATCTGTGCCCCCATCAGACCTCAGACCAGCTCACAGTGCCCCCAGTAGACCACTCTGTGCCCCCATCAGACCTCAGATCAGCCCAGCGTGCCCCATAACAATAAAATAAAAAACTTCACTTACCTGTCCAGCGCCCCGGCTCCGCTCCGGCGCTCCTTAGGCTTTCCGGCCCGACGCTGCACTGTCACCTGACTGCGTGCAGCGTCAGGTCATAGTGCGCGCACTACGTCCTGACGCTGTACGCGTTCAGGACAGTGCAGCGCCGGGCCGGGAAGCCTGAGGAGCCGCCGCAGGACAAGTAAGTGAAGTTTTTTATTTTATTGCTATGGTGCACGCTGGTCTGATCTGAGGTCTGATGGGGGGGGGGGTCCCGGCAGCTAAAACATACAAGTGAGCGCTTCCATAATGGAAGCGCTCACTTGTATTCGTTTTATAAGACGCACTGCAATTTTCCCCCTACTTTTGGGGGAAAAAAAGTGCGTCTTATAAAGCGAAAAATACGGTACCTCACAGGGTTTTTTTGCCTTCCTCTGCATCAACTTACAGGATAACAGGTCGAACTGGATGGACAGATGTCTTTTTTTGGCCTTATAAACCATGTTACTATGTTACTATGTTACTATATTGCGTGCTCTCCATTCTCTGTCATGAAACTTCCGAAAATAGCCAAGCGAGTGCAATCAGCTATTTTTGGAGGTCCCATTACAGTGAACAGAGAGCTAGCTTCGCAAGCATGGCCACCTCACCATTCACTGTTAAAGCATTGTCGGAATTAGATAAGTCAGGGCTCGGCTGTTTTCGTGACTCCTGTGATAAACAGAGGGTGTCCACGCATGTGTAGTTGTCTTCCCTTCATTTCAGAGGCCCATTCTCAAAATAGAAGCGAGTCACAGAGGTGGACACTCACGTTTCTGACATTTGTAGCCAGGGGCGTAACTACCATAGTGGCAGATGATGCGACTGCTATGGGGCCCAAGGCACGAGTTGGGATCATCCCCTTCTCTACTGGAGGTTAAAACTTGGTCAGGACTCTACCCTCTAAAGGAACAACTTTTAACAAATGAAGCAGTGGAAAAATGGCCCAACGGTCATTGAAAGAGGTTTAGGCAGAAACCCTTCTGTCCTGTGTGGGGGCCTGGTTTGATCCTTGCTATGGGCCCCTTACTTTTCTATGTACACCACTGTTTGTGGCATATCCTGGCAATGTGCCACAAATGTTTACAGAAGGTGGGATTACCCCTTTAAGCAAATCTTTAGCGCTGTGGTTGGAAAGATAGCTACCTGTCAGGCAATTCCTGTATGGAATCAGAAGATGATACTGTACTTTCCTTTTACAAAATCTCAATAGGTTTGCTTTTGGTATTTTGCAAAACAACAGATTACACATTTCAGTACTACAATGATTTGGGGAGAGGAACAAAATAAGATCTATATAGACAAGCATTCTCAGCTCTGCTACATCAATACTAGTGCAAGTTCTTTTTTTAAAGCAAATGCAAGCATACTACTGGTCACACTAATTTAAATAGTAGTGGTTTAGGCAATTTCAAATACATGAGTATTGATGTGCATAATGGAAAAAGCGCAGCAAACCAGGTCATTGCTGAGTGACTTGGTTTGGCTTTCATCAACAGCTGCTTCACCTGCAATTCAATGTGTAATTTTTCCATGGTCGGGATGAATAAATTTAGGGCAATTTCATTTTTTATTAATAGAAGACCGTGACATAGTACATTTATTAGGAAATTTAAAAGCCAGCTCTTGAGGGCTTTGTACAATGAAGGTACAGTATCTGCATTACTGTCAGTGACCTTCGTGCTCCTGCATGCATTATCTGATCATTAAAGGTAATTTCCTCCCAGTTGTAGCTTTTCTACAGAATATTCCTCTTCATTTATTGCTACTGGGTTTAGAAGATTTTATTATGTTTTTAGGAAAATTTTAATGTCTTAAAATTGTTGGCCAAACTGATGCAATTTGATGCCCGTAGCACGGCCTGAGGGGGTGGAGTCTGACACAGGTGTTTAAACAATACCAAAGAGAATGCTTGTGTCATGCCCCGCCTCTTCAGGCCTTTTCAGCTGCATTGTTTGCCAACCTGTTGTCCAATATCGAACAGCAGAAGACAACATTTCGAAGGGTGGTATGACAATGCGCTATAATCATCCAACAGTGATCGTCTGCAAACTTTGGCTAATGCAAACTTTGAAAAAGAGAGGAATGATTGTTACTGCAGTCATTCCTCCCCCATTCTCTTCTGTAGATGATTGGCAGCACATGTCTGATTATACAAGGAGATGCGCTGCTGATTATCGGGCATCTTTCAACCTGATAAAAGATGCCAATCAGACGATCAATAAGAATTTTCAGATTGGGGTAAGCCATCATGAGGTGCTGCAGCCTCTTTGAACAGCTGATCGTCAGAGGTCATGGGAGTTAGACCCCATCTGATGATATTCATGACCTATGCTTAGTGGTTGAGCCTACCTAAACCTTTGTCTTAGGAATAATTAGCAGTTGGTGTTTGGGTTGAGGACGGCAGAGTTCGGTCTAAACGGCAGACAGACAGAGGTTAGGACAGGTGTTCAGGACTGGATTAGCCATAGACCCTAGAGGGATATTTCCCAGTGGGCCAATGGCCAGGTGGCCATCCACGCATTTCTATTGGCCACTGGTCGGTTACATAATGATTAATTAATGCTGCATTGCTGTCCTCAGGACGGTGAGTCAGTTGAATACTGTGGCAGGGGAGGCAGTATTTTGTGTTGCACTGTGGTATTTGGTTCTGCTTAGGCGGTATTTTGTGCTGTCCTATGGTATTGCTGGCCCGCCTTTCTTCTGTTGACCCTGCCTACTCCTGTCAATTTGGACCCACCTACTACATGGGGCCACTTTTCGTTTTTTTCCAAGATCATTTTATGTTCCCAGTCCTCCGTTTCATTAAAAACATGAACATTGGGCATAGCAGGAAGAAAGTATGCGGTAGAACTGTATGACTTACATGTACAGATACTGTGCTGGCATCTAGTCCAAGTACAGTAATTCTATAAATCAATGATTGCGGAAACTCATCCAAATAATGGTCTGTTTTGTCTCATGCAGACCGGGAAACATTACCGGTTTTTGGAAGCTAACACCGAGAAAATGAGAACAAGTTCCTTCCCGCAGGTCATTCGGACACTGAATCAGGGTACTATGTAGGTTTTTGATTCAGGGATAAATAAATAAATGAATGAACAATCTGTATGGTTTATTACAAACATTGCATACAAGTCTAATGACTCACATTTACTAATCCTGTGTCTGTTTGTATATACAGATTCATCTGGCATATACAATGGGGTATATATCTTGCTTTGCATATCTCTATAGTATTGTTAATGTTTTAATTACTCTCATTGCGTCTATTGTTTTGTTTTTTCTCTCTTCTTTTATTGCAATGGGAATGTTGTCTAAGGATCTCACTACACGTCATAGCATGTATTGTGTTGTGTGTGACAAAGAAACTTTAACTTTTATAGTGAAAGGATACTTACAATAGAAAGGAGGTTCTAAGATCCTATTGGGCCACCTCTAGCCTGTATACAAGATCAAATTTGTTTGGGCATTGAGGCATACAGGTTCTTTTGCCCACAGATGTTGTAGCTGACCCTGTAGATGGTGCACACTTGTAGGTTGCCGAAGATGGCCTCCTGGTTCTACCCATAAATGCTCAATTGTTTATGAATCTGGTGACCGGGCAGGCAGAAATAATGTTACAATCTGGTGGAGACATCACTGGACTGTTAGTGTCCCTTGCATCACTATTAGGGGTTACCGACTGTAATATGTGATGGTTCTCCAGATCATAAGACCAGCAGTTGGGTCAGGGTGTCACTCCACAGTAAAGGCAAGATTGAAGTGCTTTCCATGAGGCCTCCATAGGTCAAATGGGAGTTGTTGCTAAAGACAATATGATAGCAGTTGATAGCAGTTCAGTTTTCTCGCTCAAGACACCACTGCAAAACAAAGGCGACAGTAGCAAACTGTCAATGGCAGGACATGTCATGGGTGCTGTGGACACCAAATTTCCTTCTTTTATACAGAGAGGACGTGTTCCGGAGCCTGTTAGCCATGTGTACATGTCCACCGATCAGATACTGATGACCTGTCCACAGGATAGATCATCAGTAAAAACCTCTTGGAAAACCCCTCTAATATGTTGCTGTGATAGCTTTCAATCCTTGTATAAGAACGTACACTGTAATATTTGCTGTTGGTGCTGGAGAACTGTTGTAGGTGACAATAGAAAAGGATATATAAGGTGCTGGTAGAAGGAAGTAGGAATTTAGTGTGTGGCTAAAGCGACTTGGTGTGCTGCAGAGGCTGATATGTGAGAACTGTATGATACCAGAAGAGCACAGTAGATGAAATTGATGCATCTTACTGTGCAGCCGTTATAGGCCTGGCTAAGAAACAGAGACAGGCTTTCTGAAAGAGTAGTAGTTATGGTGGCAGCTTGAGAAGCATGCGAGAAACAGAGGTAGTACTTTGTAAACTATGAAAAGTGACTACACAGCTAGAGAATTATGGATCCAAGCCAGGCCTGTGTGGCTGCAGAGCGGTAAAGTTATGTAAGAGACTCCACTGACAGGTTACAGAACCTGAGTTATAGTAAGGTTGGAAATGATGTGTAGCATGTAATGATGTGTAGCATGTACCATCATTGCAATGTTGGCTGAACTGGATGGACAGATGTTTTTTCAGCATTACAAACTATGTTACTATGTATGGGAAGGCATTTAAGACTACTGGGCTCATTTATCAAACTGGTTTAAAGTAGAACTGGCTTAGCTGCTCATAGTAACCAATCGGATTCCAACTTTAATTTTCTAAAGAAACTGTCAAAAATGAAATGTGGAATCTGATTGGTTGCTATGTGCAGCTAAGCCAGTTCTACTTTACAGCAGTTTGATAAATGACTACAGATAAGCAAACTTGTATTTCAGGGTTCATCTAAGAATTTTGTTATGGATTTCGCTACCACGGACCATAAGTTATGGTCCATGGTAGCGGAATCCAAAGCGGAATTATTAGATAATCCAAACCTAAACCTTGTACGCCAAACTTGAAAACATAAATTTGCTCATCCCTATAAATGACCCCATATATTTCAAATAAAGGCAACAATTTTTAATACAAATAAATTAGAAACCTAACTTGTATTAACATCTGCACTTCTGGCTAATTTTATAAGATATTTAAAGTGTTACTGTAATTTCAAGTAATTTTTAGTCTCGGCCACTCTGTATATGTACATGAGGAATAACACTACATTTGGCGATTATACATTATAACTTGTATATTTCTCCCCTCTGCAGTCTCTCTCTAGTTTTCAGTTTTCCGTTAGCTAGTGGATGAAAACTAGCTGCTGTGATGTCTGTACATAGACTCTACATGGAGAAATAGACATTCTGCCCCTTTGACTGTGTGGCACAAAAGCAGCAGTAGCAATGGAGGACATTATACAGCAGTGGTGATCGAGCAGTTTAGATCCGGGAGTAAATTAAGACATTAGATCACTTATAATCCTGCTGCATGGTCTGTGTCTGTCTCTCTGTTTCTGCTTCTCTCCAGTAGAACCTCCTATCCTTCTACTCTCCATAGACTTCCATGTAATCTGATCCTTCAGAAATAAGAGTTGCTCTTTAATACTGGACAACTCTTTTAAAGTGTCACATTAAAGAAAAAAAAAATTACAACATCTCACAAGTTTTGGGGTTGCTGAGATCTCCAAAAAGCTGAATGCTGTGTCCCTCTGTGCTTGGAACTTGAAAGCTGAACTGAACTGAACACTTGCCCTTTACTTCAGCAATTGATGGGAGTTTCACCACTTGAACCCCCAGTGATTAATATTCCTAAAATGATAGGTACCTTTTAAGCAAATTCCAATGCTATGTATTGTAGCTTATAAGTTATTCAGAACAGTTAAAAAGAGCTAACTAGGCAATGCTCTCCCTATTGCCTTCTCATTATTACATCAAAAGTGAAGCAACCTCAGGACACATGGGTCAAGGCCGACTAGGACTTCTTGGCGCAGCAGATGTTACAGCAGCTGTGATTTCCAGCTTTATGCAGCTGCATATGCTTTTATCTTACAGTAAGTGAAACCTTTTTGCCCACTTACTCAAACACTGATTAAAATGTTTAAGCAAAAATTACTTTTTAGGAAATTAAATATTTAACAATATATAGAATGTAGCTAATCTAGAAAAATAATAATTTAGAAATTAATTTAGGAACTTGTTTTTAGTTGATGAAATTCAGTCTTTTTATGTATTGTCTGACACAGCTTTCTCACAATTTAGGTTATAACATTGAAAGTACCTGCAGAAAATACTTGTCACACTTTACCTGAAGAAGCACATAATAACATAAATTATACTGACAACCGCTTTAGGTAAATCACCCAATGGTCCAGAAACTGAATGCTATTGTGTTGCATAATTTATTTTTCACAAAAGTGGTTTCACTGAAAAACACAATCATTATGGGTATTTAAGTTATTTGTTAAAATGTTCTAGGGCTAATCTAATGTTTGAACCCTAGCAAACTTTAAAATAGTGGTTGGCTTTTTTTAAAGGAACACAACATTTCATGTTTTAGATATGCATAAATAGCTGAGTAGGGCTCGATTTTCACTCAATAAGGTCCTGCTAGGTTGTCATAGGTATCTGGAGCCATGCTGACTGCAGAATATCCCACAGCTGCTGGAGCATGTGTGTGAGAGGATCCATAGAACAAACACAACAAATGAGGTGGTCCTACAGATGGTCAGTTGGGTTCAAGTCTGAGGAATTGGGGTTCCAGGTTGGTACTTGGAAGTCTTGATCATGCTCTTCCAACCAAAGGCATACATTTCTAGCAATGTGACATGTCACATTGTCTTGCTGGAAGATCCCATCTGTCTGAGGGAAGACAATCAGCATGCAGCATATATGGGAATGGACCCAGTAAATGCCACAAATACAGTCCCCAGACCATAATGCTGCCTTCATTGCAATACTAATAAACAAACACTTGTACAAACTTCTTATATTTTAGAACAATTAGTAAAATGGAGCAAAAATAGTCATTTCCGTAATATAGCATGACTACTCATAATAGCATTGTCAAGGTTGACCGGGGTTTTTCACCCTTTTACCTTTGTACAGGGATCTAGACTTTGCTGCAGAGGCCACAAAGCTACTACCTCTAGGAGTAGTCTCCATTCAGAGGCTGCTGACACAGGTGGGTTAAAGTACAATGGTATGTGGTACCAAAGGGAAAAGCAAAACCGTGATCAGGGACAAGTTGTCAGGACAGTCATAGTTTGTGCATTACGGTAGTTATCAAATGGTCAGGGCAAATCCCATATGGTCAATTCAGTGAATAGGAAGGGGTTAGGACAATCAGAACAGGGTCAATCCAGTAAACAGGCAGATTTCAGTATCGAGAGGTTAGAACAATACAGTAGTCAGGACAGTCAGAGTTTGTGCATTATTGTGGTCATCAAATGGTCAGGGCATGAGTCAATTCAATATAATAGTAACATAGTAACATAGTTTACAAGGCCGAAAAAAGACATCTGTCCATCCAGTTCGGCCTGTTTTCCTATAAGTTGATCCAGAGGAAGGCAAAAAAACCCTGTGAGGTAGAAGCTAGTTTTCCCCACTTTAGGGAAAAAAATTCCTTCCCGACTCCGATCAGGCAATCAGAATTACTCCCTGGATCAACGACCCCTCTCTAGTAACTATAACCTGTAATATTATTACCCTCCAAAAATACATCCAGGCCTCTCTTGAACTCTTTTATTGAACTTACCATCACCACCTCCTCAGGCAGAGAGTTCCATAGTCTCACTGCTCTTACCGTAAAGAATCCTCTTCTATGTTTGTGTACAAACCTTCTTTCCTCCAGACGCAGAGGATGGCCCCTCGTCACAGTCACAGTCCTGGGGATAAATAGATCGTGGGAGAGATCTCTGTACTGACCTCTGATATATTTATACATAGTTATTAGATCTCCCCTCAGTCGTCTTTTTTCTAAAGTGAATAAGCCTAATTTTGATAATCTTTCTGGGTACTATAGGAATGAGTCAGGAGAGAAAGCACAGGGTCAATCCACTAAACAGGCAGAGGTCAGTCAAAGGAGGTCAGAATAATACAATAGCACACCTTCGCAGGACTAGTCAAGCTAGGAAGCTAAATCTCAGACACATTCAATGGGGCCTAATATACCAAAGGGACTGCTGCCATTATCCTGTACTCACCCTCCCTGCCATCTTCCTGCCCTTTCTTCCATTAGGGTGCATGTGCATTCTCCCAGGCTCCTAAAAAGCCATTGTGTCTCCCCCAAAAGCAAGTTCTTAGAACACTATAGTTCCGACATCACTCTGTGACTGATATTGACATATACAAAAATTGTTTTGACCATATTTTGTGTCATATATGAGAAAGTAGGAGGGAAGAGAAGCTTCACTAGATATCTGCAGAGCACTGAGTGATGGACAAGAAGAAGTCTTGTTTTGGCGAATTCTGCAGCACAGCCCAGTAAAATGCAGCAGTAGTTGTTATTGATGTCAGGGCCTGTGGTGTACAGAGCACTTTAGAAACCTTGGAAATCAGAGTGAAAAGAGTTACGTGATATTTTCAATTCCTCTGGGTTCTTTTGACCTAGAAGAAGTGCTATGTTTCATTTAAAGGGGTTGTCCAAATTATTTTTATTGAATGACTAGAGATGAGCGAACGTGCTCGTAACAAGCACTGTACCGCTCGGCTCCCAAGCGCTCGCATGGGCGCAGGGGAGCCGAGCGGTACAGTGCCCGTTACGAGCATGTTCGCTCAACTCTATTGATGACCTATCCTCAGGGTAGGTTTAATATCGGATTGGTGGGGGTCCGACACCTGGCACACCTGCCGATCAGCTGATTGAAGAGAAGGTGCGCGCCGTGTTGCCTTCTCTTCACTGTTTACCTGCTTTCTATTGCAACCGCAGTGATGAGCAGGTGTAATTATACCTAAGGCTGAGTTCACATCACTGTTCACAGCTTTCCATTCTTCTGATCTGTCAGAAGAAGAGGGAACAAAATGTATCCTGTTGCATCAGTTGGGGCGGGTTCACATCAGCGTTATGAATTTCATTATTGCTTTCCGTTATAACATGGTTATAATAGAAAATAACAGAATTTGTAAGCCGAAAATTACCTTTAGACCTTTAGACAAAATAAACCTTTAGAGGCATTCTGTTTTGATCAGTCATATTAGAGGTCTATAGGCAAGCAGAACGGATCCGTCAGGTTTCCATTATGCAGGACAGAAAAGAAAGTCCTGTCGACAGTAGCACGGCAGCCTTCTCTGTACTTACCAACATCGTTGAGCGAATCAAAGTTCGCGAAGTGAATTTCAGGAAAAAATTGATTAGCTGTGAAGCCAAATTTCTTTGTGCTTTGTGGTAATGAATCAATTTTCCCTGAAATGGCAGTAAAAATAAAAAATAAAATACTTACCTCATCCATTTAAGCGAGGAGAGGCCGCTGCCGTGCAAAATCTCATGTGCGGTCATCAAGCAAGATGGCCGCAGCGACCTCTTCTCAATCAAATAGATAAGTATGGATCTCAGATGCCATGATCAGCAATTAACGCGACATCTGAGGGGCTCAATGATGGGGGCAACGCAATCACCGTTCCCTGTCATTGAACCCGCTATTTACAGAGAAATACGCTTCATGATGAAGTAATTAGAATAGCAATTTTTTTTTGTAAAATTTGATGAAGGTGCCGAATCGAATTTTTGAGAACTTTCTTAATCTCTACTTACCTAGCACAACTATGTACATTGTACAGCGGATGTGCTTGGTATCGCACCTCAGCCCCATTCACTTCAATGGGGCTGAGCTGCGCCTAGGGAAAGGTGCAAGAAGACAACTGCACTACTGCAAGTGCCAGTGCCTTCTCAAATAGGTAATTGGCAGACAGGGGTGAACCACCAATGAGGCCAGGTGAGGCGATCACCTCAGGCAGCAACAGGTAGGGCAAGAGAGGGGGTAGCGGAAGGGCCATGGGCTGGATGGAAGGGGTTAGGTTAAGAAATTGGCATTAGGGAAGGAGGGGCACCATTTCAGTTTTAGCAGAAAGGCTAGGTGCACCCCTGTCAGGTGTCGGACTGCCATGAACCAGTTCAAAAATCTTGGAAAACCCCTTTAAGTTCTTGGGCCTGAGACCTAAACAAAAAAATTGCGAGAAAATGAGATCCTATAGATCAAAGGTCAAAATTCAGTTTAATCTCTTAAACCATTTTACCAGGATCTTTACAACCATAAGCCCCCAAACCAACTGAGCTAAGATTTGCTGACACCATTGATGGCCCTGCTGGATTTACATTGAATCTTACCAGAGAGGATCTTGGGTCTGCAGTCTCCTGAAATGTAAATCCATCACTACTGCTTAGCTATATAATGCATATTGACACATGGAACCAGACCCTGTAAAACACAGCTATCATTGCTCTGGATATGTAGACCACACCTTTCAAAGCTCACAGATATGAAGAATGGGTAATTTCAGCTGTATTATTTTGCTATAAAATTGCACTCAGCTAAAAAACACAGTTTAATAATTCTGGTTGCATCAAGTACTGAGATTACAGAAACCAATGGTTATATGTGCTCTGATATTCTGAGCACTTACATAAGGTAATAGGGCAGTCACAGATACTTCTCTTACCTTTACACTGTAATTTTCATCTCTACTTGACGGTTTCACTTCTATTTCTCCAGAAAAAAATAAAAATTCTATCTTTGAGGCTCCGTATATTAATGTTCATTTCAAGTTTCAGATATAATCTGCCGAAACACGGCTCAATCTTTTTTTGTGTTCATTACAAACCCAAAATAATCATAGCTCTTTGAATCAAATAAAGTAAGAAAAAACAGCCTCAGAGCCAAGTTTTGGTGGTAGTAATATGCAGTCTGCCACTTTAGGTGAAGTGTCGGCGCTATTTTTCAATTTCAACAAAGTTATCTTTTTTTGTAGTGCCTGTCTGAGAGAAGGAGAGCAATTTTATATTCTGATTTTTTTCAGGAATGACACCCATTATGGTTGTTACTTTGATCAAGGAACTACCGTATCTCATATCCTATCCTATATTTTATTCAATACTTTGTGCTATAAAGTAGCATTCTATTATTGTGAGTGGGGTTTCTTAGGAGTAAGTGAAAAAAATCCACAGAAGCACAGTTTTTTTCTTTAACCCCATGACTATTGTTGAGCGAATTGAGTATCGGATCCAAGATCCGAAGTCGATTCTCTCACAACTTTGTTTTAATTCTTTAAAATGTATGGCCTCTGGCGAGGTGAATAACTTCGCTTAATAACTTAGGCATTCGATTTTTAAACTTTAAATCCATTTTAAAACAGGAATTTAAAGTTGACTTTGGTACCAGCTGGTACCTTGGTACTGAGGACAACTTTGTATCCAAGTTTTAAAATGATTTTGAAGTTCTAAAATCGAAGTTATTCACGAAGTCTCGCAAGACTTTGGTGATAATGAATTTCCCTTGATGGAGCCCATACATTTGAATGCTGTATGGAGACGAATCTCCGTACAGAAATCAAACAATGTTTTGATTGAATCGACTTGGGATCTTGGATCCAAAGCTCTATTCTCTCAACACTACTCATGACACATCATGTTGATGATGTAGTCACAGGTACTATTATTGTACCATCACCAGCGGATGTCGGATTTAATTAAAATAACTCTGATCCTGGCCATTTAACCTCTTAGATGCCACTTTCCATAGCAACTGAGTCAGTTTAACAGAGGGGGAGGCTCATTCTACCATCCAATCAACATCTACATGGTTTGCCATTGTAGTGGGAGACCTATACAAGTTTGTCATGTCTGTCATCTGTATGAACCTATAAGGGTCTAATATCAGTATTGTATTGCAGTGTATCATATAAGTCAAATCCTACAGTGGGGCAAAAATAAAAATAATTAAAGTTTAAACAAAAACAAACTCACAAAAATAGCAAAATTAAAAACATTAAAATAATAAATACCTAATATAGTTAAAATCAGTATATAAATACGTGTTTGGCATCACCACATTAGTAAGGACTCATATAATAATATGTTTTTTATATCAATTTGTAAGATGTAAAGACAAAACTCAAAAAACAATGATGTGATTGTCTTTGTTTTCCAATAACTCCCCTTAAAATGAGTAAAGGTTGATCAATGAGTTATATGTACCTCAAATGGTACCTTACTTTATAGATAAAAAATCATTCCATACAAATATGCCAACATAATGCTGCATTGTGAACACAACAAAACAAAAAAGATACATAACGGGACACATTTATTAAGACCGGCATTTTAGACAACGGTCTTAATAAAGCCCTAAGCCGGCAGTGGTTCTGCCGAAGTTATGAAGAGGCGCCAGCCTTTTTCTATGCCTAAAACAGGGGTAGAAAATGCTAAATAACATTGGTCTGCCAGCGATTCCCCTTTCCTGCCCACTTCATGCCCACTCTTATTTAGACCTGGAGTGAGCGGGACAAAGTCGCAGATTGTGGCTCTCTGTATCCTTCCATTGTCTTTGGTCCCCACAAGTAAACTATTGGTTGCGGATTTGTGATTCAGTTGTTATTTTCTTCATGGTGCGTGGTTTTGGATTTGTGGCATGTCCGTTTGAGAGCACTTTGTGTTTTGTTGTGTCTGTAACTTTTACTT
Source organism: Rhinella marina (assembly GCA_900303285.1). NCBI lineage: Eukaryota > Metazoa > Chordata > Amphibia > Anura > Bufonidae > Rhinella > Rhinella marina. Next base: position 24,430 of record ONZH01010921.1, on the reverse strand, counting down.
GCAATTTGGATTCAAAGTTAAGTTTTGTCATGTCATACTACCTATTTCTAGTTTCATTTTTTATTTAAGAGGTAGTTTGTGGGGGGTCACCATCATCATTTATTTTCCTTTTTACCACCTCCCTATTTCCTACTCTGCCCGGTTGTGCGTTTCAAGATGGAACGCATCTCCTTACTGCCCGCATACCATTCAATGCATTCCAAGAGAGAGGTCAGTCCACTACAAAGAGCTATGTGCCATTAATGCTGGCTTAAATCAATAAAAGCTCAAGTGCAGCTTACACAATTATAGTAATGTTGGTGGAAATTATTTAAAAGATTACCGATAAATCTACTAATTCTTACATGATGTGGGGGAGTTAAAAATACACATATGGGACAAGATAATTAATCAGCCGATTATAGTAATAATACATAAGATTTAAGAAAGCAGGAGCAGATACATATATGTGGCAACTAATAAGTGTGGTTTAGGGGAAAGTGAGCTTATTAAAGAAATTATACTGAATTAGTCCATTCCCCTATCAATAATCTATACACATTGATTATTCCCGGTCCAATCAAAGCAGGTTCTCATAAGAACAATAGGTAAAATAAAGCAACTAAATGATAATTGCTTATAGAGACCCAACTCACAGTTTTTAATCTATAAATCCACTGGGTTTCTTTTTGAATGATCCTCCTGTCCTAATCCCCTGTTCTCGGAGAGGGGCAGACCACCTCAATAACCGGGAAACGTAAACTTCTCTACGATATTCCAACATGCTATGGGGTTATCCCATTTATGAATGGTATCCTCATGATGGTCCCCCACCCTCCATATCAGTTCGTGCTTAAAGGGGTTGTCTGAGTTATTTTTCTGTCATTTGTATGTTTCTAACTAATCAAATATAACAGCTTTTCCAGCACTTTGTGCTTCTAAAGCTGCTGGTTTCTCAGATTTTACTCAGGGTCACATGACCTGTGATGTCAGCTTCTCTCCCTGCTCTGCTAAAGTTCGTGCACAAGTAGATAAGAGTCTGTACACGAGATGCAACTGTGCTGGCCACACCCCCTGCTCTGCAGCCTCCTGCTCTCTGCTCTCTCCCTGGATTCTTTTAGATAAAACATGAACCCCCTCAGCCAGAACATACACATGGCTCAAGGCTTTACAACAGTAGCTACAGGCAATGAAGAGACATAGGGTCTGCCTTCCTCATCTTGTAGAGACAGAGCTGACACTGGAGGAGATCTGCAGAGTATTGCACAAGAAAGGTAGAGGGAAGTTCCTGTGTGTATCACTAATGTTATTGTACAGTTGGGATTTGTAGTTCTACACATACAACATGCTGCTAAGTATCCTAGCAGGCAGACATTTCACTCAGGCCAGACTTATTCACTCGATTTGCAGAGCGGGGGTGGGGCACAAATTGTTATTATTGCATGTAAACAAAGCCAGAAGAGAACCAGGGAAATGAGGAAATATAGATTTGATTTTTTTTGCCTAAAATTGGCTTAACTTAGTTATATATTGCTGCCCATCAGATTTACAGTAGTATATTTTTTTTTTCATAACTCGGACAACCCCTTTAATTTGTCCCACACAATTTGAAGGGACAACTACATGTGCATGGGAATACTACAATACTTGTTTTACCAGTATAGTCCCTTATTATATATTCTTGTCCAGTTGAAACACTTAAAAAGCTCTTTGATTTCAAAATATATGGGGGGCTAATACAACATCAGCCATTGTACAACCTGTTGGATTTACAAACCAACCAATTGACCTCCTGTTTTGGTTTCTGATACAGACTGTGTACTAAGTGATCCCTTATAGATCTAGCTTTTCTAAATGTCATAGCAGGGTGCGGTGCCAGGGCATCACTGATATCTGGGTCAGCTAGTAGAATTCCCCAAATCCTTTGCAAGATGTCAATAACTCATCTATTATGAATATCAAAATTACCAATCACTTTCATTAATCCTTTCCCAGCCTCCCCCATCCTGTTTGTTGTTTGGGAATGCTTACAGTAAAGGCCCTTTTAGGATCTCAGTTGATATCCCCTCTGGGTCAATCTCTCTTTGAGGTCCTTTGCTTGAATTATAACTATTACTTAACTGGAACAGTTTCTCTTCATCCTTATATCCTTGATATGGAGGCTACCGTCCCATTTGGAGGTCATAATATCCAAAAATGAAATTCTAAATTGGTACACCTCCCATGTGAAGATCAAGTCTGATTTAGATCTTCAACAAATCTGTTAAGAACTCCATTGACCTATTAAATAATACCAGGCCATCATCTATAAAGTGCCCCTAAAATAAAACTTTGGGGGGCCATCTCTCCTCCCACCAACCCACAAACAAATTTGCATAGGTGGGAGCACATGGGCTTCTCATAGTAGTGCAAAAAATTGTGTGCAGATTGTTTTTTTTTATATTTTAATAGTTCAGACATTAAGGGGATGTTGCGATACCTATTATGTTTTTTATGGTTTATTTATCTTTATAGTTAGAATTGGGAAAGAAGGTGATTTGAATTTGTACTATATGTATTTTTCTTTTTACTTTCTCCACAGTAACTTTTAGCCCTCTTAGGGGACTGGAACCTGTGATCTTATGATCCTTTTTCCCAAGCACTGCAATAGAACTCTATTGTCATCTATGGCATTCTTAGCCACTGCCTGCAGAGCCAAGCCTTGTGCAAACATTACATGCAATTAACCATGACAGGCTTGGGAACCTTCAGACGGCCCCAGACTGTTATACTAACTGAATGGAGCCCCACGATTTTGCTATGGGGGGCTCCGATTGGAATGTAGAAGACACCTTTCCCTCTGCCTAACCCCACAGATAATGGAATTTCTACTGTCCATGGCATCTGACGGGTCTGTTATCATCACCAATACTCGTCATTGCAGCCAGGTGCCTACTATATTATACAATCAGCAACCACTGTGTAAGGAGTGAGCTCAGCATGGCAGCCAGTTCCATACAACCTCTTAAGCATAATGGTCTACGTGTATGTTATTATGCATTAATGGATTAATGTACAGACCCCTACAATTTCCTCCTGGGGGATATCTAATTTTATGTGTTCTTTCTGATTATGGTGCTCATAAAAATGGTGCTACTTTAGTCTTCATGTGGAAAGGTTAATATCCTTTACCCATATAAAAACATTAAACTTTGTGTTTGGCATGAAGGACAGACCCTTTACCAGCACATCAATCTCTGTTTTTGTCAATGTTCTAGTTAATAAATTAATAACCTGAAATGGGGAGGGGATGGGAAGAGAGGAATTTAAAATAGAAGGCAATCTTGGACACTTTAAGCTTTAACTGTTACATAGTGGTAGTTTCATTTTTTTATTTTTTTATTTCAGTAGTTAGTTCAACCTACCTATGCTATCTACAGTATGCCTTATGCAACACAAATCAATGCATTCAGTTTTCAGGTCAATAGAGGTACAGGTTGAAATAAAATTCAGGATTATTACTGTGTTGAGCAGTAGAGCTATAAATGAAATATACTTAATAGGTCTCCAGGAAGTAAACATTGATGAACTGTTCTTGGAGTAGTGCAAGGTAATTTCATGTATATCTTAACATGAAGGACAACAACTGTTCTTATCTTGCAATAAAAGTTATGCAAGACATTTTAAGGTCAAGACAAAATGAAATAAACCAACTATTTCTTTATGATCAAACTTCTTTCTCAAACATGCTTGAGAAAAGTCCAACATAAAAGAATGCAACAGCACTCTGCGAACACAGACAATAAAATGAGTACATACTATACTGTCACACTCACTATCTACACGATACTAGCGCTACATTGTAAATTCTTTGAGATTCTTGGCAAATAATTTTGTACAAAAATGATCTGTGCCCGTCTGCCCTACATCAAGGCGATCTCTTTAAGACGGGAACCTAACACTAAACGCCATAGTCACTAAGTGCCATAGCAGCCTCCATTAACTACAGAGGATGCAGGCTCCACATGCATGCTAAGCCAACATTATATTATACCTCTTGACGTGCACCTGCATACTTGGATGTGCTGACTGACCCCTAGTTTTTCTTGAGACAAGTCCAGCCACTCTAACGGGTCAACATGTATTTCTTGTATTTTGTTAGATCAATAAAGAAGTCTAAAGGATGATAGATGCTGTTGCCTCTTTTGCTTCTTGTAAAATTACCCTTGGTCATGTTCTTGCTTTTATTGCTATTTTCTGCTATGAACATTTGATTCTGATTTCTAATGTAGGAATTTGTCATCCGTGCTTTGAAAAAACCCTTGATTGTCTCAATAGCAACATAAGGTTATGAATTTTGCCCTGGAACCTTATTTAAACCTGCCACCAATCTAAAACAAGTGAGATATTTTATATTCCAGTAGGTCATGCTTCCCCGAGCATGGCAAATTTTCACTTATGAATATACACCCCAGAACCCCCCAGTCTGTAGTAATGTCCACCACACATGTAAGACTGAATTGACTAGCTACAGAGGTGTGACTACTTATTTCTCTTCTTTGCTAGGGAAGGTTTCTCCCTGCTATAACGATCTCCATCACATAGCCTTCTGATGCAGTGTGATCTCATGAGAACTGGTGCTTCTTGCAAGACCACACTGTACAATAACTTCTGACAGGACAGCATCTCACTCTGACCAGAGTAAGACCCGCCGCAAAGAAGAGCCCAACCACTGCATACAGGGCTCTTCTATGCAGTGTCTCACTCTGGTATGAGTGAGATGATGTCCCATCAGAAGCTGTAGTACAGTGTGGTCCTACATGATCACGCTGCATCAAGAGATGGTGAGAACATTACAATGGGGAGAAACTTACCTAGCAAAGGCACTTCTGTGGCTAGTCACTTCATACTGACAGGTGCGGTGCGAGAAATCTCAGGGGACATTACTTCAGAACGGGTGGCCACATAACCATAAGTGAAAGTATTCTATGCTCAGAGAAGCATGATCAACTAGAATATATGAATATCTCCCATTTTTGGATTGGTGACAGGTCTTCTTTAAGTTTATGTTTACCCCAGTGTGATTACTAAGTCACTGAACATCTCTTGTAATTCCGATTAGTACATGTTTAAACTTTATAGGTGAGATTTATCATAGACCAGCATTTTACAATATATCCCCTGCACTGCAGGAAGATGTGCCTAATATATGATGAGCCACAGGTGCATCATGTGTCAGCCCGTGCACCAGACTGAAATCTACAGCAGCTCGGAGCAGCTTCTGCAACAAAAACTTTTGTAAACAAAGCCACTCTCCTCCTTTTGGTGAGGACGGCGTACAAAAGCCACTTGCGACAGTATTTGCAACCTTTTAGCCACCAGACAACCGGCTCTGGAAGATGATAAATATCTCCCTTTAATTACTTGTAATATTACCTACGTTTAGAATCAGGTCTAGAAGGTCCTGGAGATGCCTACAAGGTTCTAAATCCAGTGAGATCAATATTTAAAATGCAGATTGACACAAATACTTAATGCAAATACCATACCTAAAACTTTTATAACATTTTCAAAGGGTTTTCTTATCTTCTGCCACAATCAGGTCAGTATGGTCTTCAAGGCCATTTTTGACCCATGCCATCTGCCATAGGCTTGCTAACACCAGCCTCTTTATAATTCTTCTGTGCTTAGCTCTTATTGTTACTATTCTAATCAGGTTACTGTAATTGACCAGGACAGGAAGGTTTGTGCCATTTCATATTTGGCTAAATTTCTTACCACTTATAAGAGGGAAATGAATGGCAAGAGGAAAGAAACACAATACATCACATTTTAAGTACATAAAGTAACTGCATTGTAGCATCCTGTTTATACTAACCAAGGCAGCCACTGTGCACATTGTGACAAATAGGTTCCGTAATTTACTATATCTATATCTAGTGGAGCAATAAACCTTGATACATGAGTGTTTACACATACTTATTAGTTGTGCTGCTAGAGTTTCACTGTAGAAATTCTTTTTCCAGAGTGGTTAGGGCTGATGTAGTGATGCATAACATCCAGCAAATAGGTGCTTGCTAACAGATGTGCCAAATACTGTACTTTACATTTCACAATGGGAAAAATGCTGTACATTGATTTTGCTGTTCTTCTATTTGTTTAAATGGACAACTACATTGCTTAAACAAGAAAGCTGGTAATTGGCCAGGAATGTTTCTAACATAAAGGAAAAACGATCAGTTAAAGGAAATGTGTCACCAAAAATTTTAACTGCCAGTTAAAATCAGATAGCAGCATATCTCCTTTTGTAAATCTGTTTTTATTTTCTGATTTTAGATTTCTTTTAAATTTTATTTCCTAAACATTATCATGGGGGCGGCCAATGCCATCTTTCCTGAGCTGTTCTTAACAGCATTTACACAGCATTAAAAAAATGCTTTATGGCAGCCACATGCGCATCAATTATTAGACATAGTGACCAGTGCAAAAACTGCAGGATTTGTGATTTTAGTTTAAATATAAACATTGACATGGAAAATTAAAAATAACATCAAAGATTATTTTAACAATATGTTAAATATAAAAAGGGTTAGATAGGGCAGTTCATTTTCTGATGACACATTCCCTTTAAATACAGTATAAGGAAGGCTATGTTCACTCATGCGATAAAAAACAGCATTACAAATATAATGGGGTCCATCGAACTCAGCATTTTATAGGATAAAACAAAACAGCACAACAAGCTGTGCTACTTAGTCCTACTTTTTTAATGGACACAGTGACACTAATGAGAATGAAGTCTACATTACTTTAACAATGCTGGCTTGATACAAGAAACGGACTTCACTAGCATATCTCTTTCCTGGGTAGTGTTGGTGTCTTCTGGTACTAGGTTATCCCCAAAACTTACAATAAGACGAAGTTAAGCAAAAACCAAATAGTCAAATAAGCAAAAAATATGAACCATCTATCACAACACCACTAAGGACCAGATGAAAATAGAAACTCGCCAATAGACGACTAAAATGGAGTAGTCAGATAACAGGACAAAGAGATGATTGAACAAATGGACTGACCATGACCGTAGCATTCTCTGAATCTTTCCCTAAAACTAAGCTGTAGGAGAAGATAAAATAGTAGGGGAACTCTACAAAAGGACATGCCCTCTGAGCGGCCACCCTCAAGAAAATCTAACAAAGAAATTATTAAATAAATAGAGAGCTCTGGATCCATGAGAGGTACCAGGTTGGTTTTAGCTTGGTAGTAATGGACAGAGGGCATGCTCAGACTACTAGTGAATGTTGCTAGCATTGGTCTAAAATACTTGGTGGCTTGATTGAAGACCAGAATGGCTGTTGGTAGCTAAGGTGGTGTTTTTAGAATTCCTTACCAACAAGGGCTATTAACTCATAATAAAAGTAAAACACATAATAATTATCATATGAACAATTCTTCACTTAATTATATGCCACTGCCCCTTTTCCCTAGCTTTCCTGATTATAAAGGACTTCACAAAAAACTGTACCCTCTCAATGGCACCCTAGACAACCTCCTCTTCTGTCTATCTCTTCTCCCCCTCATTCTACCTCTCTATATAAAGTAGTCAAAAATAAGATATTTTGGAGTAAATTACATCTATTCCCATACACTATAAGGCACTTTAAGTAAGATCAGAGGACTAATTCTGGAGATGTCCATGCAAAATATTCAAAAAAAAAACAAAATAGAATCCTTTTTTTTTTTTCCTTAAATAATGAAGGATCTCATCAGAGGTTTCTAATATCTGTGTACTTCGAAGCTACACCATTTCTGAAAACATCAATTTCCTAGCATAAATTCATAGTACAGAAACAGAATATATGTATTCTGTTTGTAATTAGAGATGAGCGAGTAGTGTTCGATCGAGCCGGTATTCAATCGAATACTACGCTATTCGGCATACTCGATTTCGATCGAGTATAACGGCGATGGCGCACTTAGAATTCGTTTCCCCTCCCACCTTCCCTGGCGCTCTTTTTCCACCAATCACCATGCAGGGGGGGTATGACAGGCCCGAGGAGCACGCTGGCAGCGCGAAAACGGCGTCTAAATGGATTGGCTGGAAAAACCACGTGACCTCGAATATTAATAACTCAGGTCTTCCTGCTCGTTCGCATATGCTGCGTGAACTTAGTCAGGGACAGAGGCTGGAGAAGGGAGAGATAGGTTTTAGCTGTTGGACAGGCAGGAGCGTGATTAAAAGCCCTTATCAGGGCTACTATAGTGCAGTACAGTGATAGCTTTACTACTATATACACTCTGCAGAGAACGGCTGCTGTATTCAGGGATAGCTGCTGGAGTAGGGACAGAGAGAGGCATTAGTGGTGTATTAGGTGCTCTGCTACATACCAAACTATATTTGGCACTACTGTTCTGCGTTCTTTTTGGCTGCAAAACCCTGTTATATACCTAGTGTGTATATGCACCATCTGATCTTCTGGCAGTATACGGCTGTGTACATTTTTTTTTTTTTAAATACAGTTTCTTTGGCTCTAGTGTTCTGGGTTCTGTGTGCCTGCAATACCCTTTTTGTATACCAGGTGTAAATACCCACCGTCTGACCTGTTAGTACACGGCTGTGTACTCAGACATATTTAAAAAAAAGTCCTGTTATTTGGCACCTGTATTGTGCGTTCTGCGTGCCTGCAAAACTCTTTTATATACGTGCTGTTAATACCCACCGTCTGACCTGTTAGTACACGGCTGTGTAATCAGACATATTTAAAAAAAAGGCCTTTTATTTGGCACCTGTATTGTGCGTTCTGCGTGCCTGCAAAACTCTTTTATATACGTGCTGTTAATACCCACGATCTGACCTGTTAGTACATGGCTGTGTAATCAGACATATTTAAAAAAAAGTCCTTTTATTTGGCACCTGTACTGTGCGTTCTGCGTGCCTGCAAAACTCTTTTATATACGTGCTGTTAATACCCACCGTCTGACCTGTTAGTACACGGCTGTGTAATCAGACATATTTAAAAAAAGTCCTTTTATTTGGCACCTGTACTGTGCGTTCTGCGTGCCTGCAAAACTCTTTTATATACGTGGTGTTAATACACACCGTCTGACCTTGTAGTACACGGCTGTGTACTCAGACATATTTAAAAAAAAGTCCTTTTATTTGGCACCTGTATTGTGCGTTCTGCGTGCCTGCAAAACTCTTTTATATACGTGCTTTTAATACCCACCGTCTGACCTGTTAGTACACGGCTGTGTAATCAGACATATTTTTAAAAAAAAGGCCTTTTATTTGGCACCTGTATTGTGCGTTCTGCGTGCCTGCAAAACTCTTTTATATACGTGCTGTTAATACCCACCGTCTGACCTGTTAGTACACGGCTGTGTAATCAGACATATTTAAAAAAAAGTCCTTTTATTTGGCACCTGTACTGTGCGTTCTGCGTGCCTGCAAAACTCTTTTATATACGTGCTGTTAATACCCACCGTCTGACCTGTTAGTACACGGCTGTGTAATCAGACATATTTAAAAAAAAGTCCTGTTATTTGGCACCTGTACTGTGCGTTCTGCGTGCCTGCAAAACTCTTTTATATACGTGGTGTTAATACACACCGTCTGACCTGGTAGTACACGGCTGTGTACCTAGAAATATTTTAAAAAAAAAGTCCTTTTATTTGGCACCTGTATTGTGCGTTCTGCGTGCCTGCAAAACTCTTTTATATACGTGCTGTTAATACCCACCGTCTGACCTGTTAGTACACGGCTGTGTAATCAGACATATTTAAAAAAAAGTCCTGTTATTTGGCACCTGTACTGTGCGTTCTGCGTGCCTGCAAAACTCTTTTATATACGTGCTGTTAATACCCACCGTCTGACCTGTTAGTACACGGCTGTGTACCTAGAAATATTAAAAAAAAAGCCTTTTATTTGGCACCTGTACTGTGCGTTCTGCGTGCCTGCAAAACTCTTTTATATACGTGCTGTTAATACACACCGTCTGACCTGTTAGTACACGGCTGTGTACCTAGAAATATTAAAAAAAAGCCTTTTATTTGGCACCTGTATTGTGCGTTCTGCGTGCCTGCAAAACTCTTTTATATACGTGGTGTTAATACACACCGTCTGACCTGTTAGTACACGGCTGTGTACCTAGAAATATTTAAAAAAAAGGCCTTTTATTTGGCACCTGTATTGTGCGTTCTGCGTGCCTGCAAAACTCTTTTATATACGTGCTGTTAATACCCACCGTCTGACCTGTTAGTACACGGCTGTGTAATCAGACATATTTAAAAAAAAGTCCTTTTATTTGGCACCTGTACTGTGCGTTCTGCGTGCCTGCAAAACTCTTTTATATACGTGGTGTTAATACCCACCGTCTGACCTGTTAGTACACGGCTGTGTAATCAGACATATTTAAAAAAAAAGTCCTTTTATTTGGCACCTGTACTGTGCGTTCTGCGTGCCTGCAAAACTCTTTTATATACGTGCTGTTAATACCCACCGTCTGACCTGTTAGTACACGGCTGTGTACCTAGAAATATTTAAAAAAAAAGCCTTTTATTTGGCACCTGTACTGTGCGTTCTGCGTGCCTGCAAAACTCTTTTATATACGTGGTGTTAATACACACCGTCTGACCTGTTAGTACACGGCTGTGTACCTAGAAATATTAAAAAAAAGGCCTTTTATTTGGCACCTGTATTGTGCGTTCTGCGTGCCTGCAAAACTCTTTTATATACGTGCTGTTAATACCCACCGTCTGACCTGTTAGTACACGGCTGTGTACCTAGAAATATTTAAAAAAAAAGCCTTTTATTTGGCACCTGTACTGTGCGTTCTGCGTGCCTGCAAAACTCTTTTATATACGTGCTGTTAATACCCACCGTCTGACCTGTTAGTACACGGCTGTGTAATCAGACATATTTAAAAAAAAGTCCTTTTATTTGGCACCTGTACTGTGCGTTCTGCGTGCCTGCAAAACTCTTTTGTATACGTGCTGTTAATACCCACCGTCTGACCTGTTAGTACACGGCTGTGTACCTAGAAATATTTAAAAAAAAGCCTTTTATTTGGCACCTGTACTGTGCGTTCTGCGTGCCTGCAAAACTCTTTTATATACGTGGTGTTAATACACACCGTCTGACCTGTTAGTACACGGCTGTGTACCTAGAAATATTAAAAAAAGGCCTTTTATTTGGCACCTGTATTGTGCGTTCTGCGTGCCTGCAAAACTCTTTTATATACGTGCTGTTAATACCCACCGTCTGACCTGTTAGTACACGGCTGTGTAATCAGACATATTTAAAAAAAAGTCCTTTTATTTGGCACCTATACTGTGCGTTCTGCGTGCCTGCAAAACTCTTTTATATACGTGCTGTTAATACCCACCGTCTGACCTGTTAGTACACGGCTGTGTAATCAGACATATTTAAAAAAAAGTCCTTTTATTTGGCAGCTGTACTGTGCGTTCTGCGTGCCTGCAAAACTCTTTTATATACGTGCTGTTAATACCCACCGTCTGACCTGTTAGTACACGGCTGTGTAATCAGACATATTTAAAAAAAAAGTCCTTTTATTTGGCACCTGTACTGTGCGTTCTGCGTGCCTGCAAAACTCTTTTGTATACGTGCTGTTAATACCCACCGTCTGACCTGTTAGTACACGGCTGTGTACCTAGAAATATTTAAAAAAAAGCCTTTTATTTGGCACCTGTACTGTGCGTTCTGCGTGCCTGCAAAACTCTTTTATATACGTGGTGTTAATACACACCGTCTGACCTGTTAGTACACGGCTGTGTACCTAGAAATATTAAAAAAAAGGCCTTTTATTTGGCACCTGTATTGTGCGTTCTGCGTGCCTGCAAAACTCTTTTATATACGTGCTGTTAATACCCACCGTCTGACCTGTTAGTACACGGCTGTGTAATCAGACATATTTTAAAAAAAAGTCCTTTTATTTGGCACCTGTACTGTGCGTTCTGCGTGCCTGCAAAACTCTTTTATATACGTGCTGTTAATACCCACCGTCTGACCTGTTAGTACACGGCTGTGTAATCAGACATATTTAAAAAAAAGTCCTTTTATTTGGCAGCTGTACTGTGCGTTCTGCGTGCCTGCAAAACTCTTTTATATACGTGGTATTAATACACACCGTCTAACCTTGTAGTACACGGCTGTGTACCTAGAAATATTTAAAAAAAAGGCCTTTTATTTGGCACCTGTATTGTGCGTTCTGCGTGCCTGCAAAACTCTTTTATATACGTGCTGTTAATACCCACCGTCTGACCTGTTAGTACACGGCTGTGTAATCAGACATATTTAAAAAAAAGTCCTTTTATTTGGCACCTGTACTGTGCGTTCTGCGTGCCTGCAAAACTCTTTTATATACGTGGTGTTAATACACACTGTCTGACCTGTTAGTACACGGCTGTGTAATCAGACATATTTTAAAAAAAGTCCTTTTATTTGGCACCTATACTGTGCGTTCTGCGTGCCTGCAAAACTCTTTTATATATGTGCTGCTAATACCCACCGTCTGACCTGTTAGTACACGGCTGTGTAATCAGACATATTAAAAATAAAAGTCCTTTTATTTGGCACCTGTACTGTGCGTTCTGCGTGCCTGCAAAACTCTTTTATATACGTGCTGTTAATAACCACCGTCTGACCTGTTAGTACACGGCTGTGTAATCAGACATATTTAAAAAAAAAGTCCTTTTATTTGGCACCTGTACTGTGCGTTCTGCGTGCCTGCAAAACTCTTTTGTATACGTGCTGTTAATACCCACCGTCTGACCTGTTAGTACACGGCTGTGTACCTAGAAATATTTAAAAAAAAGCCTTTTATTTGGCACCTGTACTGTGCGTTCTGCGTGCCTGCAAAACTCTTTTATATACGTGGTGTTAATACACACCGTCTGACCTGTTAGTACACGGCTGTGTACCTAGAAATATTAAAAAAAAGGCCTTTTATTTGGCACCTGTATTGTGCGTTCTGCGTGCCTGCAAAACTCTTTTATATACGTGCTGTTAATACCCACCGTCTGACCTGTTAGTACACGGCTGTGTAATCAGACATATTTAAAAAAAAGTCCTTTTATTTGGCACCTATACTGTGCGTTCTGCGTGCCTGCAAAACTCTTTTATATACGTGCTGTTAATACCCACCGTCTGACCTGTTAGTACACGGCTGTGTAATCAGACATATTTAAAAAAAAGTCCTTTTATTTGGCAGCTGTACTGTGCGTTCTGCGTGCCTGCAAAACTCTTTTATATACGTGGTATTAATACACACCGTCTAACCTTGTAGTACACGGCTGTGTACCTAGAAATATTTAAAAAAAAGGCCTTTTATTTGGCACCTGTATTGTGCGTTCTGCGTGCCTGCAAAACTCTTTTATATACGTGCTGTTAATACCCACCGTCTGACCTGTTAGTACACGGCTGTGTAATCAGACATATTTAAAAAAAAGTCCTTTTATTTGGCACCTGTACTGTGCGTTCTGCGTGCCTGCAAAACTCTTTTATATACGTGGTGTTAATACACACCGTCTGACCTGGTAGTATACGGCTGTGTACGCCAAATATTGTAACCAAAAAAAAAAAATGCGGAGGGCTAGCGGAATCGGACGTGGACGAGGACGGGGGCGCGGAAATGCTGTTGGGGGCCTTGTTGAAGCCAGTGGGGATACAATGCGTGCTGGTGAGGGGCAGCCAGGATTCCGCTCATCCAGAATCCTTGCCTTTATGGGACAGTTAAGCAGGGGGCGGGTTACACCGCTGTTGAGGCCTGAGCAGTGTGAACAGGTGGTGTAATGGATAGCCGATAGCGCTTCCACACAGTTGTCCACCAGCCAGTCATCCACACAGTCTCACTCTGACCCTCCTTCCTCCACACCTGGCCAACAGAGTCATCCCACCCTTGACCCCTCCCAGGAGCTCTTTTCGGGTCCTTTTTCAGATGTTCCGGAAGAATCCCTGGAGCTACCAGAGGAATTTGTTTGTAGTGATGCCCAACCACTTGAGTATTCGCCATCTCCTGCTGATGTGGACCCTGAACCAGCATCTGTTATCATGAGCGATGATGATGATGAGACGCAGTTGCCATCGAGGGAGGCTGTTGGAATGTCCAGTGGGCAGGAGGAGGAGCAGAGTGAGGAAGTGGAAGAGGAGGTGGTGGATGACGAAATGACCGACCCCACTTGGCCAGGGGTGATGTCCAGCGGGGAAAGCAGTGGAGAGGTGGTGGTCTGCGCAGCACTGAAAAAGGCAGCAAGAGGCAGAGGGATGTCCAGAGGCAGAGGGATGTCCACAGGCAGAGGGATGTCCAGAGGCAGAGGACAGTCCAGACAGAGAAGTGAGGCCACAGCCAGCAGGGCCGAAGCTGTTCCCGGCAGCAGGCAGTCGCGCGAAGCTCCCCCATCGAGGCCTCGTACTTCTGTGGTGTGGAGATTTTTTAATGTTTGTGCGGATGACAAACTGAGCGCGGTTTGCACACTCTGCCACTCAAAACTGAGTAGGGGCTCTGAGAAGAGCAATCTGACCACCTCAGGCATGCGGCGTCACTTGGAAGTCAAGCACTGGGCTGAGTGGGAGAGAGCAAACGCAATACAACCTGCGCCAGGTCTTCCTGCCACTGCGGTCCAGACCTCCAGCCAGGACACCTCCACATCTGCCTCTGCCTCGACTACTTTGGGGCCTTCCTGCACCTTCACACTCCTCGTCCCATCAACTGTCCATCTCGCAGGCGTTCGACCGCAGGCGGAAGTACGCCTCGAGTCACCCCCAAGCCCAAGCCTTAAACTGCCACATCTCCAAACTGCTGGCCCTGGAGATGTTGCCGTTTAGGCTTGTGGAGACGCAGGCCTTCCGCGACCTGATGGCGGCTGCCGCACCTCGCTATTCCGTCCCCAGCCGCCACTACTTTTCCCGGAGTGCCGTCCCCGCCCTGCACCAGCACGTGTCGCGTAACATCAGGCGGGCCCTGAGGTACGCAGTCAGCGCAAAGGTCCACTTGACCACCGACTCGTGGACAAGCGCTTGCGGCCAGGGACGCTACATCTCTTTGACGGTACACTGGGTGAATGTTGTGGAAGCGGGGACGGGGTCGCAAACAGAGACGGCCTACCTACCACCCCCGCCCAAGATTGCCAGCAGGGGTTCTGATAAACCCCCCTCCTCTTCCTCCTCCTCCTCTGCCTTAACATCGCCCTCAGCCGCTAGCTGGAAGCGTTGCAGCACTGGCGCGGGGAGACGTCAGCAGGCGGTGCTTAAGCTCATCAGCTTGGGCGACAGAAAGCACAGCACCCCAGAGGTGAGGGACGCCATATTGCAGCAGACGGAGATGTCGCCGCTGCAGCTAGGACCAGGCATGGTCGTGTGCGATAACGGCCGTAACCTGGTGGCGGCTCTGGAGCTTGCCGAACTCAATCACGTACCATGCCTGGCCCACGTTTTTAATCTGGTAGTCCAAAAATTTCTAAAGACTTACCCCAACCTGGCAGAGCTACTGGTGAAAGTGCGGCGCTTGTGCGCTCACTTTCGGAAGTCAACTGTAGCTGCTGCTAGCTTAAAAAAACTCCAGCAACGCCTCCATTTGCCTGAACATCGGCTGTTGTGCGACCTGCCGACTCGCTGGAATTCCACCTATTCCATGTTGGCCAGGGTGTGTGAGCAGCAGAGAGCATTGATGGAGTACCAGATTATGAATCCACACGTGCCTCCAACTCAGCTCCCTCAGTTTGCCAACCACGAGTGGCCATGGATGGCAGACATATGCGATGTACTGCGTATCTTTGAGGAGTCCACCAAGAAGGTCAGCAGCGAGGACGCTATAGTGAGCGTAACCATCCCGCTCCTATGCGTCCTTAAAGAATCGCTCATCGCAATAAGGGGGAACGCATTGCACGCAGAGGAGACGGGGGTAGGAGGAGACGCAACGGAGCTACACAGTCAGACCACACTTTTGTCTGCTTCTCGGTGGCAGTTGCAGGAGGAGGAGGAGGATGAGGAGGAGGAGGACGACGTGGAGGTGGCTGTGGAAGAGGAGGAGGATGCTGGCGGCGAGGGTAGCAGTCAGGCTGTGTGCGTCCCATTGGTTCAGCGCGGATGGGGCGGAGAGGAAGCGGAAGAGGAAGAGGAGGAAATGGCAAGTGATCCTTCTGGTGGGGGCAGTGACGTCATGCCTATTCAGAGTCTGGCACACATGGCTGACTTCATGCTGGGCTGCTTTTCCCGGGACACACGTGTTGTCCGGATAGTGGAGAACAAACTGTACTGGGTCTTCGCACTCCTGGACCCCCGGTATAAAGATAACGTCTCCTCTTTTATTCCGGTAGAGGAGAGGACGAATCGATTGCTGGAATACCAGAGGGAACTCGTGCAGAACATGATGGAGATTTTCCCACCCACCATCGCTGGCGGCAGAGAGGAGAGGGTCTCCCAGAGTCCCACAACATCCATCAGGCCCACAGCCACCAGGGGAACACTCTCCAAGGTGTGGGACACGTTCATGGCACCCCCTCGTGCAACTTCCATCACTGCGGGGCCCGCTATCAGCAGGAGGGACAAGTATTGGCGGATGTTGCGGGAGTACCTGGCAGACCGTACCCCTGTCCTCCCCGATCCCTCGGCGTCCTACACTTACTGGGTCTCCAAGTTGGACATGTGGCTGGAACTGTCCCTGTACGCCTTGGAGGTGCTTGCCTGCCCTGCCGCCAGCGTGCTATCAGAAAGGGTGTTCAGCGCAGCCGGGGGCATTATAACCGATAAGCGCAGCCGCCTGTCAACCGACAGTGCCGACAGGCTGACGCTAATCAAAATGAACAGCAAGTGGATTGACCCGGACTTTGCTTCTCCAACAGTGGAAAGCAGCCAAAAGTGAAGTGCCATCTGTATGAAGTGCCATTTCCTCCTCCACCTCCTCCTCCTTAACCGCCGTAGAATTGCTCCGTAAAAAAAAAAATATATATATTTATGGCTCACCTCTTGGGCCTACAAACAATTTTTAAGAGGTCTCACCTCTTGGGCCTACAAACAATTTTTAAGAGGTCTCACCTCTTTAGCCTCCACACAATTTTTAAGAGGTCTCACCTCTTTGGCCTCCACATAATTTTTAAGAGGTCTCATTTCTTGGACCTCCACATAATTTTTAAGAGGTCTCACCTCTTGGGCCTACAAACAATTTTTAAGAGGTCTCACCTCTTTGGCCTCCACATAATTTTTAAGAGGTCTCACCTCTTTGGCCTCCACATAATTTTTAAGAGGTCTCACCTCTTGGGCCTACAAACAATTTTTCTCATGGCTCACCTCTTGGGCCTACAAACAATTTTTAAGAGGTCTCACCTCTTTGGCCTCCACATAATTTTTAAGAGGTCTCACCTCTTTGGCCTCCACATAATTTTTAAGAGGTCTCACCTCTTGGGCCTCCACATAATTTTTAAGAGGTCTCACCTCAAGCTAACTTTGCGCACTCATTAAAATATTTTCACAACAAGGACCTAAGAGGCCTCGATGGGAGAGCTTTGTGTGGGGGCCTGTTATAGGGAAGAGATGCGGCCCTGTGGGCTCTAGCCTGCCTTCTCCATGAGCCTCTGGCCAGCCCACGGCCTCTTCCTGCCTTTTGCGGTCCTACGCATCCCTCAACATCCCCACTGCTTTACCTGCTAGACATGACACTGGGCCAGGTCGGGTCACTGACTTCGTCATACTCAACCACCTCCTCTTACACTGCCTCACTTTGCTCCAACAGCCTCCCTTGCTGGCAACTGTGTCTCATCATCGTCCCTAATCATTTTACACTTTAGTGCCCGTTCCACACCACCATCAGCTAGAGATGGAGCTTGCTCCAGTGTTTGGGCATCAGAACAAACAAAATCCTCAGATAGCTCCTGCGATTCTTGCATGGGTGGGAACACTGGGTTGATAACATTGGGCAGGGTGGGAGGAAGGAGGGTCAGAGTGAGGTCCCTGCAGTTTCTGCAGGCTATTGACGAGACTGGACTTTGTGGACTTGACTGAGTGGTGGACAGATTTAAAAGGAGAATCTAGAAGGAGAAGGAGGGGTTTGCCGAGCTGTCTGTAAGGGTTGCGGAAATCCAGACAGAACCAAGGCCCAAAACTTGGGTGGGGGTAGCAGGTTTGCCCGTCCCCGCCTCCACAACATTCACCCAGTGTGCTGTCAGGGAGATGTAGCATCCCCGGCCTCAAACCAAAGTGTTGGTGGTCAAATGGCCTTTTGCAGTAACCGTGTTACTCGGGCGTGGATGATGTTTTGGGACATGTGCCTGGGCAAGGCAGGGATGGCACAGAGGGAAAAATAGTGGCTTGATTGCTTTCCCCCTTGCCTATGCCATCTGTGGTTGTCATAGGCAACGTGATTTTAAGGGGTACAAGGTTTCCTTGTATGGTCTCACTTTACAGAGAGGTTATATTGTCTTTGGAGTGTATTGTTGAGAGGCTGTGATAGTGGCATAATAGTGCGACTTGGGCGCGTTATATGCACCCAGACATGCTTCCCCTGCTGTCCCAGTTGCATTCCAGCAGTGTTGGCATCCTTTTCTGAGGTTTCAGGGTGGACTTGGTGACCTCCAAGTGGTCGAATTGAGATTTCCAAGTGGCGAGCATTTTTTTCCCATAGACTTTAATGGGATTCGATATTCGGTCGAATAGTCGAATATCGCGGTCTATTCGAATCGAATTTCGAACTTTCGAATATTTCACTACTCGCTCATCTCTATTTGTAATTACATATTATGCAGGAAGCAATAGTTTTTTTTTAAAATTATCTTCCAATCATGGACTAACATCAGCCAGTTGGAATATACAACAGCTATTGATAGATAATGGGTCAATTGACTGTCTGCAGTTGAAAAGGGAAAGGCAGCCTATGCAATTTCTCCAATCCTCAGCTTGCAGAAGAGTACACTAACAATGCACAGTATATAAGCAACCATGGCAGCCTGAAACAGCTGATCGGTGGTGGTGCCGGGAGTTGGACCCCACCAATTTGATATTGATGACCTATTTGGAGGGTAAGTTATCAATATCCCTATTCCAGAAAACCACTTTAATTAAATTGATGTAAAGGTAATCTAAACATATTTAACCTTATTTTTCTTAAAGTGGTTGTCTCATCTCCCCATTACTAAGGTGAAATGAGATACGGTCCCGACCAACAGCCGGCTGGGAAAAAGCAGATTACTCTGGCACTTGCTGTTTAAGTAGCTTACATTGTCGTGAATGGGAACTATGGAAACAGAATAACTTTCGTATAAAATGCTTGCGTCTTAAATAATTAATAGCGGTAAAAGCAAACAAGTACTACATGGACAGTCTACGCGTTTCGGACCCCTATATCACGGTCCTTATTCGTGACACACCACAGAGTGAATGAAGCACAGTATTTAAAACATAGTAGTCCCAATCACACCCAGGAATCAAGATCACATGACTCCTGTGATGGGAGGCACCTGTTATACATAGAAAAAACTGTCATGAAGTGTAAACCCTTCACCTATATAGCAAAATTAAATCATGTTTCTTAATCAGACCAGATGGGAAACAAGTTTCTGTTTGTGGTCGCCTCCCCTAACTAGGAAGGTAACCCTTTCTATACCTTGAGCTACAAAAGCCGCAGTATCCCCTTTGTGAACTATAGCAAAGTGAAAGCTCACCGCAGATACATTACGTTCCCTGTAGTGAGGAATATCCGATAAATGTTTAAGAATCCTTGCCTTGATTTATTTAGTGTTGCATCCCACATATTGAAGGGAACCTATTCTACATGTAATCAGATATACTGCAAACTCAGTTTTACAATTCAAATACTGTCTAATGGTATAACTTTTGACAGTGAACCATCAGATTTAACAGCATTTAGTGATTTTTTGAATCAATGCTTTGACTCCCTGCGATTTGATGTGCATGGAGGAACGGATTTGATCAATTTTTTGGACTTGCACCTTCTGGGGGATCACATAGAATCCAGGATTGTAACTGCGGCTTTTGTAGCTCAAGGTATAGAAAGGGTTACCTTCCCAGTTAGGGGAGGCGACCACAAACAGAAACTCTTGAGCAGGGAAGCATTTTGGATGTTTAAGATGGGAACTTGTTTCCTATCAGCTCTGAATAAGAAACATGATTGTCTGTTTTTTCTATGTATAACAGGTGCCTCCCATCACAGGAGTCATGTGATCTTGATTCCTGAGTGTGATTGGGACTACTATGTTTTAAATACTGTGTTTCATTCACTCTGTGGTGTGTCATGAATAAGGGGTCCAAAATGCGTAGACTGTCCATGTACTACTTGTTTGGCTTTTACCGCTATTAATAAAGACGCAAGCATTTTATACAGAAGCTGGACTTTACTTTTCTTTTCCATTTGGATGTGGCCGGATCCGGGCCCTGTCCGTGCTTCCTCTGCTGGATGTGCAGGTGAGTGCTGCAGTTTGTTTACCTTTTGCTATGGAAACAGAATAGTACAACACACTATACTGTTTCCCTAACTCAGACACAGAATAGTTTGTTATGCTACGTTCAGGAGTGAACCACCAATGAGGCCAGGTGAGGCGATCACCTCAGGCAGCACCAGGTAGGGGCAGCAGAAGGGCCATGGGTAATGAGCGTTTTCATTGTGGCTAAGGGATTAGGTTAAGAAATTGGCATTGGGAGGGGACACTGTTTCAGTTTTCGTCTCCGCAATGGGAGTTACTCGAACAGTGAGCTCCAGAGTAATCTACTTTTTCCCAGCCAGGAGATGGTTGGAACTGTGTCTCATCTCTTTTAACTGTATCTTTATAACACTGTTCTCTCCATCAGGACCAGGGCGAATAGAAAAGAAAACAGTTTCTTTTTACACATCCTGTGTCGTATTTGGTGAACACATGTCCAGAGAGCCCCTGAGGAGCAGGTGTAGAGGATAGGAGTGATAGTGTGTCATGGTGTACTCCCTCAGTTGATCCCTGGGGATTGGTGAAGTGGAAATGAAGTTTGAAGAATCAGACCTGAAGTGAACGTATAACAGTCTCTTTTTACTGACTGCAGCATATAGATTTTGGTGCATTGAAGTTCAGCAAATTCAAAGTACAATTTCTGGTACCAGTAAGGAAGTATGGAGGCAGGTTGGATGGCTATAACTTAGTACTTGTGGCTGTAGACCTCCACTATCAGGTCTAGACTTTAGCTTTAACAGGCCTATTTGTAGTCTTGAGTGATGAGTGTCTGAGACTAGAGATGAGCGAATCATCAAAAATTCACTTCGGTGAATAATCGACATTACAAGATTCGTTCTTAATACGAATTTATTCGGTTGAATTTGCATTAAAAAAAGAGATGAGCGAATCGATTCGTCGATTCGTTGATTCGTATCGAATCTTGGGATTTTTTAGCTGCGAAGCGAATCCGAATATTAGGTGATTTGCTTCGGCTTTGTATGCATTCGCTATGTAGTTTCTCCTATAAATTATACGCTATTGCTACGTATAAGTTTCTGTATACGCTGTTGCATACGATTTCAATTCATTAGCGAACTTTTACTGTTAGTTCGTTTATCATGAGCAAAAGCCCGGGTAGTTAGCGGTCACCTGACCTAATGGGCAGGGCTTGCTCTGATTGGCTCAGGCTCGGTAAGCTAGTGATGCATCACTTCTGCTGCGACTGCTGAGACGAGCAGAAGCACTGTGTGTAAAGTTCTGAGACCTGTTTTGTGAAAATTGGGGTGTAATTGCTCTGGGAATCCATATTACAGATATCAGGAATACTGCAGGGCAAGTGCAGGGCCAGTTCAGGGCTAGTATTTAATCAAGCAGGGAGAGAGAGACAGGGAGAGACAGGGAGATACAGGGACAAAGACCAGCTGCAGGGCCACAGAGTGAATTGAAAAATGTCTGGAATGGATAAGCAAAAGGGGTCCAGTTCCAGCCAGACTTTGAGCTTTAAAAAAAGGAGAAGCTGGCACAAGGCAGCAGTGCCAAAGGCCTGTAGCTGCAGCATCTACTAGTAGTATTTGCAATACTTGGCCGTTGTTCCACCAGGCTAACCCACCGAGGCGCAAAATTGTAGTGGAGGAGAAAGTAGATGAGGTAGTGGAGTGGATGGCACGTTCATCTCAGTCTCAGCCGGATGATCTGCTGTCATCTGCTGATACAGTATCCATATGTAGCCAGGGTTCAGACCCGTCCTGCTTCACCATTCCACTGAAGCAAACCCCTTCATTTTCTGCCACCTCTTGGGCTTCAATGCTCCCTCCTAGTGGTGTCCCTTCTGCAATTTCTAAAAAAAGAAGCCAGCGAAGCCCATCTCATCATAATCCGGCGGTTATAGAGGACAGCCTCCCTGAGGATTTCTTAGAGGGCAGTCAGAGTTTGGACTGCCCGGAATTGTCAGTCGGTGGGGAACAACCTAATTTGCATTCCCAAAAATGTGTTGTGGAGGAGTCTGATGATGAATCTGATGTGTTAGACTAGAGGACCTGGGAAGCGGATCGGGCTGGTGAGGAGGATTTGAGCTCCAAGGAGGAGGGTGGTACTAGTAGTGGCAGCAACAGAGGGCAGAGGCGAGTTAGGCCCAGGGCTAGTGCTTCCCTGGGAACTAGCGAGACCCCAAATGTAGTGGGGCCGGCACCAGGGTGTAAGCGTGCAAGGGCTACAAGCTTGGCCAGCTGTGGAGGGCGCACGTCGGGTGTGTGGAAGTATTTTACCACTCTGCCGGGGGATAGCAGTATGGCCACGTGTAATTTGTGTAAACAGAAATTGAGCCATGGGAAAGCCACAAATGTTGGGACCACTGCTCTGTGGAACCATTTGAAGCGGCATCATGTTGGCAATTTAGAGCAGCCCATTAATACTAAAGAGCTGGTTACTTCTCCCGGGGTCCCTTCTGTCAGACAGGCCGCATCCAGGGCCATAGCTCAGCCCGCATCCCGGTGTGTAACTAGTACATCCACCTCATCGTCGGCCAGTGCGTGCATTTCTCCACCTCCTCTCATTCGGCAGCCGTCCATTGCCGAGTGCGTGGCCAGGAATCAGTTTTACGCCACAAGTAATCCGACAGTGTGCAAACTGAATGGTCACCTGACAAAGTTGCTGGCTGTGCAGTCTCTGCTGTACCAGCTGGTTGACTGCCCAGCTTTTAGGGAGCTAATGGCTTGCGCTCAGCCACGCTGGCAGGTCCCTAGCTGGCATTACTTCTCCAACAAAGCTATCCCCCGCCCTTTACTCCCAGGTGGCTGACAATATTGGATGCTCCCTGCAGCTGTCTCTCTGCAGCACGGTGCACGTCACTGTGGACACCTGGAGCAGTGCTTATGGCCAGGGGCAATACATGTCCTTTACTGCCCACTGGCTGAATGTATTTAGTGGCAGCGAGGCAGGAACCCCCCAGCAACCCGGTCAATTGCTGTTGGCACCTCCACGTGCTTTCCAGCCAATATTGCTGCAGACCACCCAACAACTATCCACTTCCACCTCCATGGACAGTCCGCCTGCTGGAGCGTCAGGGCAGTGAGTTACCCGCGCTCCTTCATAACACATGTGCCAGGTGAAACGCTGCCATGCATTGTTAGATTTAGTTTGTCTTGGCAGTAGCAGCCACACAGGCCAGCGCTTGCTGCATTACATGAAGCAGCAAATAGCGCACTGGCTGACTCCACGTCAGCTGGAAGTGGGCAAGGTAGTGAGTGACAATGGGACAAATATAGTGGCAGCGCTGAACCTGGGTCAATTCTCGCATGCTCCCTGTATGGCACATGTGTTAAATCTAGTGGTGCAAAGATTTCTAAAAACATTCACTGGCCTGCACACAGTGCTGGCAAAGTCGCGGAAGCTTTGCACTAATTTCAGCCATTCATATGTATCTCGCCACGCTCTGGTGGAACTGCAACGTCAAAACGGTCTTCCGCCACACCGCTTAATAGGTGACGTGGCGACCCGGTGGAATTCCACTCTTCATATGTTGCAGCGACTCCTAGAGCAGCGTAAAGCAGTGGACGATTTTGTTCAGCAGCAGCCAGAATCTTCCAGCATAAGGGAGCAGGTGCGGCTTTGATTTCCGGCAGTGGAGGCTGGTCCGAGATGCCTGCACTGTTCTAAGGCCCTTAGAAGAAGCCACCAAATTGGTCAGCCGGGACAGCTGCGGTGTGAATGACATAATTTCAATAATATTTGTGCTGGAAAAGACACTCATGCTCATGCAGCATTGGGCAATGAGGGAGGGAAATCCTGGCCATTTGTCTACCCGCCATGCTGTCACTCTAGGGGAGCCCCAACGCCAAAGTTCCCTTGTGGAGCAGGAGGAGGATGAGGATGAGGATCTTCAGTTAAAGGAGGGGGAAGAGGAGGAGGAGGAGGATTTTAATGAGGGTGATGATGACCAGGAGGAGGAGGATGAGGATGATGAGACTTTCAGGGACACAGCAGTTTCTCAAAGAGAGGCTGAGAAGGCAGGCTAGGCAGGATGGCGAGCTGTATGCTCACATGCTTA